>CAJNDS010002187.1:270000-292500 GCA_905221605.1 Symbiodinium natans | reverse complement strand
CGATAAAAATGAACAAGCCCAACATCAGAGAGCCTATGAAGATCATGCGCAATTAATTTGCTTGCAGAGGCGTTGAGGGCTTTCGGGTTCGGGGCTTTTAGGGCCGAGCTCCAGCTCCCCAACCTACCCCCCCCAAGCCCTATCCCCAGAAGTCCGTTCAGGGCTTTTGCAACCCTGACTCCCTTGGAAGGGGCCTTGAGCTTCTGAGCCTTCTCCAGGGACTTCTTGGCAAAGCTCATCTCATCCTGGGGTCGGCGGTCCCGGGTTGAGAGCTTCTGGTCGCTAAGGTCTAAGGGTTTGGGGATTTTGGGGGGTGTAGAGTTTAGGGTTTAATTCGGGTTCAGGGCTGCACGGGGCATGCCCAGGCAGGGGCTCTTTGAGGAAATGACACGAACAAAGCAGCCCTCGACGCCTGAAGACGCAAAGCTTACAAAGCCTGTTAGGGTTGATAGTGTTTCGGGCTGAAGAGTTTCGTCTTTTCTCTTTCACATCCTAGAAGCCCTACAAGCTCTGAAACACATGCTACCACAGCAACACGAGGCACTCAAACACTCCAAAACTCCAAAACTGCAGAGTGAGCGATCCTCCCTAAACCAAAACCTAAACCCTGATCCCTAATCCCTAAACCCTAAACCTATACCCCAAACCCTAAACATTTATCCTCAGGGCACTCCTCCAAAGACTGCTTCACCATTTCGAAGCTGTGCTTGGCCTCGGATTCCTTGCGGCGCAACTCGCGGACCTGGTCCTTGCGCACTGAAGCTTTGGGGCTGGGGAGTTAGGGTTTAGGGGTTTAGGGTTTAGGGTTTAGTGGATTAGGGTGTAGGGTTTAGGGTTCAGAGTCCAGGTTTTCGGGCCATTTTGGGGTTGAGGGTTTAGGGCCTAGGGCGCAGAACCTAAAGGTTGAGGGTTTAGGGCTCAGAACCTAAAGGTTGAGGGTTGAGGGTTCAGGGGTTCTTGAGAGGTTGAGGTTTCAGGCCTTAAGGTTCCGGAACCCTAAACCCTAAACCCTAAACCCTAAACCCTAAACCCTAAACCCTAAACCCGGGCTTGAGGATGTTCAGGGTGTAAGGTTCGAGGATTCGGCTCGGACTTCAGGTTTCAGGTTTAGGGGTTCAGGGTTTTGGGTCGGTTCACGTTTTGGGTTCAGGGTTTAGGGGATTTGAGGGCTTAGGGTGTCATGAAGCTGCGAGTTTAAGGCGTGACTTCCTTTGAACCGCGGGACCCTGAAGCCAGACTCCCCAGAGAGAGGGCGTAGGGTACAGGAGCACTTGAGGCGCCCACGTCTGGCAACGCGCAAATCTCGAAAGACGTGTGGAGGACACTGAGCCATGTGCCGAGAAGCTAGACTGTTACACCGCAACAGCTGTGAACGCCCCAGAAAACCCTCCCTTAACTGAGGGTTGAGGGTTTGGAGGCTTAGTTGTATACGTAAGACCTATCTAGATATCCATACACACATATATGCATATACGTATCTACGTATTTATTTGCTGGTTTATCCTTATACATTTCGTTGTTCATGTATTTATGTGATGTCAGCGTGGATCGCAAACAGCGAGAGACCTTGTGAGTCCAGACGTCCAACAGGGACGACAGTTTCGCGTTTCGCGAGCCCACACGTTCAAAAGCGATGTCAGTTTCGAGGACAGCGAGTGCGGCCACGCCGGCGCCTAGGCGAGAGCGCAAACCTAAACCCTAAACCCAGTTCTCGTCCAAAATGAAAGCCAGCTTCGAGACAAACGCATGCCCCGAGCCGCGGGCGCCGGCCGCGAGCCTACATCGACCGAGCCCCTCTCACTCGTTAGAACAACTTAGTGTCGAACACTGCTTGGCGAAGATATACATATGCATATATATATATACATATATGTGTGTAATGTAATACAACAGAACATGTGTATGAAAAGGAAACCACTATGAAGATTCTTACTTGTATTCTCTATTGCTATATATTAAAATACGATAGTACTACTATCGAAAAGTATATACATAAGCATGTTAAGATATGTATGTATAGTATACTGTATAAAAATCAACATCTATATATATATATGTACTTATTTATTTCTATATTTACTTCTTTATTATTTTAACTATTTATATTGAGAGGCAGCTTCCAGGGCTCAGGGTTCCGATGGCCTTCGATTTGTCCAGCATGTCTTCCAGCATCTCGACCACGCCACCACCTCAAGACATGAGACATGCTGGGACGGGTGGAGGGTTTAGGGTTCAGGGTTTAGGCGGGTTTAGGGTTTAGGGTTTAGGGTTTAGGGTTTAGGGTTTAGGGTTTAGGGTTGGCACAGCATGGCTCTTAAGATCGAACGTGGTCTTTGCTGTCTCGGGTACTGTAGGGGCCTTCATTAGAACCGGGGTTTTGGGGGTTGTTATAGTGTATTCTAGAGGGACCATAAGGGAATACTGATAGTAATTATTTCCAACCCCTATATTTAGGGGTTATCCGAAACCCCAGAGCTGCACCCAACTTCACACCCCACGGAAAAGAAAACAGCCTTAGAAGGCGATGGACTTATCATGGTTGCGCTTGTGGATAAGCTTGAGATCTTCAACCCTGGGCCCCTCAAACCATCGCTTTTCCGAAAGTCAGTTCTGACTAACCCTCAACCTGAACCCTAAACCCTCCACTGTCCAGCTACTGTACCGTACGCATGTATCTAATACACACACACATGCAGCAGTCACATGCATGTATCAACTCCCTTTGTTTAGTTTAAGCGAGGAAGTGCTGGTTGTTTCTTCTCAAGGAAACCCCAAGCCCCAGGGCGTTTTGGCTGCAAGTTCCCCCACTCAGCCGAGCTTCTCTTGCTCTTGTAGACCTGGCAGGGCTTGGGGTTGGTTTAGGGGTTATAACCCTAAACCCTAAGCCCTAGGGCTTAGGTTTGAGGCTTTGGGGCTGAGCAGGCTCCGGATTTCAGGTTTCGGAATTACAGCGTCTTCGTCGCTAGAACCACACAATGGCGCTTTCGCCCTGTGGGTTCATACCTACACCCCCCACAAACCCTTTACCACGAAGCCCCCAAACCCTCTAAACCCCACCCCAAAAAGCCAGCCTCAAGGCAGGGGGTGCTTCGCTTCATGCGTTTTCCAGATAGTCACGGTCACAGGTTTTGTGCTCTGACGTGCGGCATCCAGTTGGGAAACGACCACATGCCGTTTGCGGCAAGGCTCTCAGCCCGGTGCAACAGCAAGGCAACTGTGTGTGTCTCATGTTCCTGACTGAATTCTTTCTGGGATCATTTTCTAGCCCCCCACTCAACAGGTGTCCAACCCAACTAATTGTGGTTCTTCAATGTATGCTAACAATCATGTCGTTCTCCTGACTGCGAAAGGGTACCCTTCTCAAGGCAACCGTTGCTCCAAGATTCCTCACCATAAAAGATGGCACCTTCTTCAGAGCAACCCGGAACCGTAAACCCCCCAAACCCCCTGACCACCCACTGAGGGTTCGGGCCGCAGGCGCAGGAGGTTGCAGCTCGAGGTCCTCTGTGGGGGCTTTTGGGGGGCTTGGGGGGGGGCTTGGGAGCAGATTTGAGCGATTTGGGAGCTTCGAGGATGCGTGGGAAACTTTGGGGGTCTGGGCCTCTTCATGGCTTTGGTTTGGGTGTTTGAGTTTGAGGGGTTTAGGGCCTTTGGGGCTGACAATTCGGGTAGAGGGCTCGAGATTTAGGGATTGGTGGGGTTTAAGGTTTAGGGTTCAGGGTTTAGAGGGCCGTATTCTCACAGGCCCCACCCTCCCGAAGGGCTTGGAGTTTAGGGTTCAGGCTCGTCCCAGCAATCTGGGAGCGCGGGCCTGGTTCTGCAGCAGGTTCGTCAACGTGGACGCATCCTGGCCGGGCTGCCGGACCCCAAGGCTCTAGGGTCCTACTTGGAGGTTCTTATAACCCACATTAGGGCATTTAAGTGGGTTCGAAGTACTGTTACAATTGGTAAATAAGTACCATGAACCTCCAAGTAGGGTTGTAGGGTTTCTTAGGGCGTCGGAATCCTACAAACCCCAAGAATGCCTCGTGGCCGATCATCGACGCATCCATCATTGCCTGGCTTGCGCGTCGGCTTCGCCGGGATCCGGTTCTAGGTTGCCCAGTAACCTAGGATAAAAAAGGGCACATTAAAAAGGGTGCCCTTTCTTGCTTAAAGGGGTTTATAGGGGAACCTAGAGCCCCCAAAAAGGGAATAAGCACACTACTGGGCATCCTAGGGTTTAGGGTTTACACTCAAGAATTGTTCGTAGGGGTTGTTGGGGTGCTTGGGGGATTTGGGCCCTTTCAGGACTGGAGCCAGAAACCGCTTGTGTATAGGGCTCAGGGTCACGGATATGGCGGAGATGGGGCCTTGCAGCCTTAACCCCAGGCCTCCAGGCCGAAAACCCGGGAAGCGCAAAGAACTCCTCACATGACCTCGAACCGTCCGCGAACCCCAGAAACCCTGCACCCTCGAGCCCTGAAAGCCTTGAACACCCCGCCCCCTCCAAATTTGAAAGGTCCCAGCAGTCGAGCGCAGGTCATTGCAGTCCAAGCGCCAGGGCATCCCCAAAACCCAAGTCCCAAACAGTTTAGGGCTTGCGGTTGGGTAAGAGTGTTTTGTTTTTGTGTTCCGTGGCCTTTTTTGCTCCGAAGGAAAAAATCGCGCCTGGCGCCTCGGGCGCGTTTTTGTTGAGTAGCCGCCGGGCGGGCGCGTTTTGTTTTTTGCTCCGCGGCCGCGGGGCGTCGGGCGCGCTTTTTGTTGTTGTGTAGCCGCTGGGCCGGCGGGTTCCGTGGCCGCAGGGGGCGCGCTTTTTTTTGTTCCATGGCCGCCCCGGCCCGCTTACTCACTCACTTCCTCATACTTCCTCCACTCCTGGTCCGGATCCGTCCCGAGGCGACACAGCAAAAAACACGCGTGGCAGTTTAGCAAAATTAGTCGAAAATACGCGCAGCAGCTACGCGACAAAAAAAGAACGGGTTCCCTTGCGGTTGAGGGTGATGCCGAATACTAAATAAAGATTTCAAACCTTAACCATCCGCACACACCCACACACCACCGAAGCAAGAAACTAGAAACTCCCCCGTCCAAAAATGCCAAAACAACACACAAACAAGAGCTTTTAAAATGGACAAAGAAAGGCCTGGACCGCCTTGAGCAGCCCGGGGACCTCAAGGCAAAAGGGCTGCGTTGCGGCTTCGGAGGCTTAAACCTGAAACCCCCCCCCCCCCAAAAGCCCTACAAACCCTAAACTCGAGGGAGCTGTGGTCTCGGCAGCAAGGGGATGGCTAGCTCCGGAAATGGGTTTGGGGTTTGGGGTTTGGGGGTTGGGGTTTAGGGTTTAGGGTTTAGGGTTTAGGGTTTAGGGTTGAGGGTTGAGGGTTGAGGGTTGAGGGTTGAGGGATGAGGGATGAGGGTTGAGGGTTGAGGGTTGAGGGTTGAGGGTTGAGGGATGAGGGTTGGGGGTTTTGGGCTCGCTGCGAAGAAGCTCTGTTAGTTGCAGCTGGAATCGTGCTGGCGCGCGCGGCTCGCTCTCGAGCAGCCATTGCCCCCACACCAAAGCACACACTGGCGAAAAACAATCAAAGCAGGCAACCTCAACCTACAATCCTGCACGGCAGACCAAAGCATGAACTTGAGATCAAGGTCAACAAGGCCCCCTAAACCCTAAACCCTAAACCCTAAACCCTAAACCCTAAACCCTAAACCCTAAACCCTAAACCCTAAACCCTAAACCCCCAAACCTAAACCCCTCAGTCCAGCATCTTGGGCTTTGCTGCTTCCAAGCAACCATGCCTCTTCCACAACAGACCGAGCACAAGCAAGATTACAGCCGCCAAAACCCACAGCACAATCCTCTACACAAAAAAGCATGATTCTCAACACAACCTACTTCATCGGAAATTAAGGCAAAAAAACTCAGAAGGAGGACCAAGGTCATAAACTGGGTGGGCTGGGGAGGAGCGCAAACCTGAGCGCACTCCAGAACACGCGTCCAGCGTGGTGGTTCACCCTGAACCCTGCGCCTGACACCCTGCGCATTCGTATACGCTCACAGTGTACAACCTGAACCCTACACCCTATCCATGCTTCATGCTTGCGATCGTCCAGGTCCCAAAGCCCCAAACTCTCAACCCTAAACCCTACCCTCAACCCTCAACCCTAAACCCTCAACACAGCAGGGTTCAAGTGTTTGCAGCGCCAAGATCTGCTGGGGTGGGTCTTGGGGCTTCTCCTTTTGAAGCTTAGGACTTCCCGAAGCCCCGAACCGAACTAAACGCTAAGCCCCTGAACCCCGCAAATAACCCCGTAAAGCCGAAAAGAAACTACTAAACCCCAAGCCCCTCTTTTGGAACCCTAAGCCCTAAACACCCCCTAGAACCCGAAACCCCGAACCGCGAAACCCAAACCCCCTAAAGCCCCTCAAACTCCGAAAACCCCTCCTTGAAGGATCATGGGTACTTGTAAGTAAGCTTATAAGTAGGCTAACTATGGTTATAACCTTATTTGGGGGCACGTATAAGCCCGCTTATAAGTATCCATGAACCTTCAAGTGCGCCCCCTGAACCACGGGTCTCTGTGAGCCGCGGGCGCCCTTGACCTGGACCAGGGCACCTTGGCGCAAAAGGCCGTTTAGGGTCTAGGGTTTAGGGCTTAGGGTTTAGGGTTTAGGGTTTAGGGATTAGGGTTTAGGGTTAGAGCTTTAGGGTCTGAGGGTTTTAGGGTGTTAGGGCCTAGGGTTTGGGCTTTAGGGCTAGGGTCCGCTGTCCTTTTATAAGAACAAGAGGAGAAAAAAACTGCAAAACGCATCTCCTCAGGCATCCTCAATAGTCCCGAAAGCATGGAGCCCGACACCCTCACTTTGTTATAGTTTTTTTCAATGATTTGTTTATTTGTTTAGTTATTTATATGCATGTGTGTATTTAAAGTCCTGAGGCTCAGACTGGGACTCAACATCACACCATAAGCAGCGGGAACCCTGAATCGTACACCCGAAGCCCTCGAGCTCGGTTTAGGGTTTAGGGTTTAGGGTCTAAACCCTAACCCACGAAACAGAGCCGCCTCACCACCCGAAACATCCCCTGGGGCTCCGGCTGCCTTTCTTCTCCTCCTGCGGTTCCGGCAAGGATTTGAAGTTTAAGGTGGATCTGGGGTTTGGGGCTTAGGGTTTGGGGTTTGGGGTTTGGGGGTTTGGGGCTTGGGGCTTGGGGCTTGGGGCTTGGGGCTTGGGGTTTGGGGGTATGGAGTCTGGGGCACACGTGGCATGAGCGTCAAGACCAAACACCCTCAGCCCCTCCTTCTCCAAAGCAGACATCGCCCGCTCCAGGGCCGAGTTCACCTCTCGGGTTGGGTTGGCGGGTGGTAAGAGGGGCCTTAATGTTTGGGGGCTATTACAGTACAATTACCAGGGGACCATAAACATCCCCAAGTAGTAGGATTCCCTTCTGATCAGGACCCCAAAAAGGTACTCCTAGTTTCCAAACACCCAAATGAGGCGGCTCTCTCATCGCTCGAGACTCCATAGGGGCAATCCCTGCGACATGAGGTAACCCAGTGCTGCATTGATCTGTTTCCGAGCGCAGGAAAGTACTGGAGCTTCATGAACATGTGAGACGTTAACAGGGAAGGCGCGAAGTAGAACCAGCAGGCAAACAAACTTGCAACACCTCAATTCCGAAGCCCCAAATCTTAAGCCTTGAACCTTGAACCCTAAACCCCTAAAATTGAACCCCAAACCCCTAAAATTGAAACCCTAAACCCAAAACCTTGAACTGCCTCATCTCAGAAAAATCCCTAAACCCCAACCCTAAACCCTAAACCCTTTGGCAAAGAGGAGGGGTGGCGGGTGACGCCCCAAAGCACGCTTGAGGCTCCCAGCATCAAGCATCTCATTCTCCGCCGTCTTGAAGTCCTCTCTTCGGGTTTAGGGCTTGGGGCGGAGGCTGACTAGAGCTTAGGGTTTTTTAGGATTTCGGGTTTACAGCAGTTTTGGGCTCGGCGGACGGAGGCTTGAAGCGGCTTGAGGAAAATGCCTAAACTAAACTCCCACGCCCCACAACCCCGGACCCCTAGCCATGCGCAGACCGTTTTGGGTTGAAGTTTAGGGCTTAGGGTTCAAGGTTCTGCCGCCTTTCCGCCAGAGTGGAGTTGAAGCCTCCTACAGAGTTCAAGCCGCATGTCTTAGTTGAAGGATTCGGCCTCTTTCCTAGTCTTGAGGTACTCAAAAGCCCCACTCTCTCTCGCTATTTCTCTCGCTCTCTCTCTCTCTCTCTCTCTCAACCCCAGACCCGTCTCCGGCAATCTCTGAGGCCGACGCCACGCTCTCCTTCTTGCGCACTTCCGTGGCGGCCTCAGGACAGGCTGAGCATTTAGGGCTTAGAGTCTGGGCCGTTTGATTCGATGAGCTTCAGGTTTGGGTTTTCGGCTTTTTGCGCTTTTAAGCCGGTCATCTTTGAGGCACGAGTCAGTACTGTCTCCCTTGCTCTCACCCCTGAAGATCAACCCCCCACCAATCACCACCAGCCTCGCTCTCCCCCGTGCATCATGCACGCCCCGGCCCCGGACAGTTTGCAGGCCACAGACCAACCCTACGAACCCTACGACTCGCATGAGCGGGGGAGGCTGCCATCAAAGCTGTCTCCACAGAAATGCGGGTGCGGGGCATAGGGGAGCAGACCATGAACCCCAAACAAACCTTCGACAAGCCCCAATCCGACAGCCCGCCTTGAGGTCCGCCTCATTGGCGCCCAGGCTCTCCTTCGGGCTCAGACGAGGGGAGGGTAGCTGGCAACCTCGAGCCCTCCTGGTGCCCGAAAAGCCTCCCAAAAAGAAGCAGAACCAGATGCCCTAAGCCCCAAACCGCGAACCCAGTACCCTAACCCGGCATCCTGGACCCTAAAACCCCCAAACCCCTGAACCCCTAAACCTTAGAATGAAACCCGAAACCCTAAACCTTAAACTCCAAACCCTAAACCCTAAACCTCAAACCCCCAAAACCCTAAAACCTTCATGGGGCCGGATTCTCCTGAGTCTCGGCAATAGTGGAGGCTGCCGCCTCTGCGACACTTCAACTCTCAGGGCGTAGGCTTCAGGGCTTACCAGGGCTTAGGGTTCAGGGTTTAGGGTTTCGGATTTAGGGTTTAGGGTTTAGGGTTTAGGGTTTAGGGTCTAGGGTTTAGGGCTCAGGGCTCAGGGTTCAGGGTTCCGATGTTGGAGATTAAGGCGCAGCGGTTCAGGGGCGCAATGGTTTAGGATTTTCAGGCTGAAGACTTCTGAGGGCTTTGGGAATGTCGAGGGCACCTCTGCCCCCCCCCCCCCCCCCCCCCCCCAACCTAAACCCTAAACCCTACACCCTAAAAACCAGGTTGGGGCTTCGGGGTGTTCAGGGTTTTGGGCTTCATCCGGCCGCTGCGAGCCTTACGGGGGGGCGTACTTGGAGGTTCATGGTACTTCTTAACCAATTATGACTGTACTTATAATCCACTTACAAGCCCCTTAAGTGCCCTAATATGGTGATAAGAAATACCATGAACCTCCAAGTAGGGTTGTGAAGATCTCGGGGCAGTGACCGCTAGGCATGTAAGCAATCTGCTCCTGCTGAGTCGTGAAACACTGTGTCAAACCTTGTGGGGGTTTCCGAAACTACGGGTAATCTTTTTGGGGGTCCCTTTAAGGGGGGTTCTATTCCTAAACCCTAAACCCTAAACCCTAAAAGGGGTAACCCCCCCCCCCCCCCGCTATTTTGGCAAACAGCCGTTTGCATCGAGGCAAGCTGAGAAAAGAAGCCCTGAACCCAACCCTAAACCCCCAAACCCCTAAACCCCTAAACCCCTAAACCCCTAAACCCCTAAACCCCTGAACCCCTAAACCCTAAACCCTAAACCCCAAACCCCAAACCCCTAAACCCCTAAACCCCTAAACCCCTAAACCCCTAAACCCTAAACCCTAAACCCCCAAACCCCAAACCCTAAACCCTAAACCCTAAACCCTAAACCCCTAAACCCCGAAACCCTAAACCCTAAACCCTAAACCCTAAACCCTAAACCCCTAAACCCCTAAATTCCCACCCAGGCCTGCTTAGGCCGTACCCACCCTTTTCTAGGGTGCCTGGACCCAGAACTACACCCGACAGCCATTCACACCATCGCTTGGACTTACTATGCAAGCCTAAAGAGTTGTGTTGAGCGTGAGCTGCACCTCCAGTGCCGGTGCAGTACCCCGCCTGTACCCCGCCCCCCTTCTCCGATTCTCAAGTATTCTCAAGTATTATTAAGAAACCCTAAACCTGGCGGTCCCAAAATGGGCTTCTGCAGGTGGTCCCCTGGGACCCCCTCTGGAGCCCCCTGGAGCCGGACCCATGTCGGAGCGTGTCCCGGGACCAGTAGGGCCGCAAGGCAGGTCAGCCTGGGCGATTGCTCAGACTCGAGCTCCCCCGGGCCGCCCCCGGCCCCCACCCCCCCGAACCCCTCCGGGCCCCTCCCGCCACCGGACGAGCCCCGAAGGCCTTCCCTCCCAGTAAGCAGGGGGTGGGAAGTGGGAATTTAGGGCGTTAGCCCGAAACCCTAAAAGGGAAAAAGTTGGGTGGATGCCTGGGGGGTCGAGAATGCAAATACGCCGCCGCGGGATATGCCGCCCCCTCACACCCCCTGGGTGTGTTGGGGCGCCATCTCCGCATGACATCTACTGCCGCGGCGCGGCGAGAAGCCCTAAACCCTAAACCCTAAACCCCCAAACCCTCAACCCCAAACCCTAAACCCTAAACCCTAAACCCCTAAACCCCCAAACCCTAAACCTCAAACCCTAAACCCTAAACCCTAAACCCCAAACCCTAAACCCTAAACCCTAAACCCTAAACCCCCAAACCCTCAACCCTAAACCCTAAACCCTAAACCCTAAACCCTAAACCCCAAACCCTAAACCCTAAACCCTAAACCCGGCCTCCGCCTTGCTGGAGGCCTTACTGCTGCGGGCGCTCATCTCGTCGATGTCCGACTTCCCGGTCTTGATCTGGAGCAAGTTTGAAGGGGGCTCAGGGTAGTTGAGGTGTTCAGGCGGTTTAGGGTTTAGGGTTTAGGGTTTAGGGTTTAGGGTTTAGGGTTTAGGGTTTAGGGTTTAGGGTTTAGGGTTTAGGGTTTAGGGTTTAAGGTTTGAAGGCTCTGAGGGTTCATCTCGGGGCTCAAATGCTCCCAAGCTTCGAGACTTCTGGAGCTCAAAGGTTCTAGCTCAAAGGTTCTAGGCTCCACCTTTCACCCTCTACCCCCCCAAACCCTAACCCCTAAACCTCAACCCTCAACCCAAATGCCCTGGGCCCATCAAACTCGGCAGGCCTGGTGGCTCTGGGATTCAACCCCGAACCCTGAACCCGCGGCTTCTGAACTCTGGGGTTAGGGTTTGGGGCTTAGGGTACGTTTTCGGGCACCTCATGTCCTGGCTGCAATTGCAAAAGGAATCCCTGGTGAACGCCCACCTGGTACCCAAGGTCCGATTTCCTGGTCCAGGCGGTTTGGGAATCAGGGGGCCCACTCTCAGCATGTGTTTCGCCAAAATATCTGAGGACCTCCCGTGCTGCACTTGCAGTCCCAGCCATAGGCGAAACACTCATAACAGCGCAAGCCTGCTCTCACCAGTACCTTGGCACAGGCCTTTATCTTTTCCTTATGAGGGTGCTGTACACCCCCAGTCTATGCCTCGTTCGACAAAGGACTCGACGAACCCTAGAGGAGTAGACTGCTTGAACCTATGATGTCAGGCTTTCGCCTCTGTATACCTGTGGAAGCAAACGCACACCTCTGGCTTTGACTTGCAGGGCTGTACCGCGGTCTTCGTGTCGAAGGAGATTGCAGCCCTGAAGTCCTCGACCTTGAAACTATACAGCAAACCCTTGACTTTCCAGGTAAACTTCGAGACCCCCAAATCAGCCTTCGCTCGCACATCGCCTTGTATTCGGCAATCTTCTTGTCCTCCGCCTTCGGGCTTGCCCCTCGGGGATCCCAGAACCTCCCTAGACCTGAGTCCGAAAACCCGGAACCCTAGATCCTAAAGCCTAAAACCTAAACCCTGAACCCTACCCACCCCAAACCCGAAACCCTCCATACACCCCTAGCCCATCCTAGCTTGTCGGTCTAGCGATGGGGGAGAAGGTCCGGCAGTAGAGGAGATTTGGCCGCCAGACCTTGCCCTCCTCCGCAATCTTCTCCTGCATCTCCCCCAGGAGGGACACAACCTTGCCCACCTCGGTTTGCAGGTTTAGGGTTTAGGGTTTAGGGTTTAGGGTTTTTGGATGAGGGGGGTTTAGGGGTTTTCTAAGGTTTAGGAATTAGGGTTTACGCCGAAGATGAGAGCTTAGAGCTTGGGAAGGTTTCGGGTTCGGGGGTCGAGGTGTTGAGGAGGCCTATAGACTATGACCACGAAAAGACACAACCCGAAGCGCTGAACCCCAAGGCCTTCACTCCGGGGCCCCAACTGGGCTTGCGAACTCGCTGGCCGCCAGGGCCTCTTGGGGAGCTTGTGCGGCCATTTTGAGGAGGAGGAGGAAGAGGAGGAGGAGGAGGGGGAGGGAGGAGGGGAAGAAGGAGGGGTGGGTTTTTAAGGGGTTTAAGGTTTCGTTTGGGGTTTGTTCAGGATTTAGACAGGAGAGGTTGTTCAGGCACGTTCGCAATGTTCGGAGTGCAGGGGCGGGGTTTGGGAGGAGCTTCAGGATCTTTTCGGGTCCAGGGGCGGAGCGGGCCTCGACAGGCCACTAACCTCACTTGCCAGAGATTTGGGATTCGCTTGAAAGTTTGGAGCCTGCCGAATCCTGCAAGTCCCTAGGCCCATAAACCCCTAGACCACAACAACACACCACAAATCTCCCCCCAAAACCCTGCGCCCTAACCCTTGAAACCCTTGAAACCCTAAACCCTGAACCCTTCAAACCTTGAAACCCTAAACCCCCTACTGTAAACCCTAAACCCTAAACCCTAAACCCTAAACCCTAAACCCTAAACCCTAAACCTCCCAACCCTAAACCCTCAACACCGAGAACGCTTCTCGAAACCGAGCCCTGCACCAGAGAGGCCAGGCAGACAACCCGGAAGGCCATCGTGTCAAGTCGGAGGAGGCCCCTTTGCAGGAGAGCTGTTTGGGTTTAGGGTTTAGGGTTTAGGGTTTAGGTTTAGGGTTTAGGGTTTAGGGTTTAGGGTTTAGGGTTTAGGGTTTAGGGTTTGGGGTTTAGGGTTTAGGGTTTAGGGTTAAGGGTTTAGGGTTGAGGGTTTAGGGGTTCGTGGGTCTTGGGACTGCAATCATCCCACGTTCCGATCAACGACGGCAAAGCCCAGATTCGGCCCAGACATCCCGAAACTACCAAGCAAAGCCATCAACTGACCAGGCGCCAAAAATGCAAAAATGATCAGGCAAACGAACCCGAAATCCTACAGTAAAGCCCAAAAAGCCCCCAAATCCGACAGCCCTGTACACCCTGAATACGTAGAACCTCTAAACCCAAACAAACAGATTCCAAGCCACAGAAACATTCACAACCCCCTCTAAACTCCTGGACTTTTAGACCCTTCAAAAAAAATAGATAAAATAAGCCGAGGCCCCAGACCCCCTAAACCCTAAACCCTAAGCCCTAAACCCTAAACCCTAACACAAGACGGGCTCCGCGGCCGACACTTCGTTGACAGGCGCTGGGGGGGGGTTCCTGGGACCAAGGCCCAGCTAAACCCTGTCTGAGAGCCAAAGCGAGGTGCAGATGATGGATGCGGGTTTAGGGTTTAGGGTTTAGGGTTTGGGGTTTTGGGTTTAGGATGTAGGGTTTAGGGTTTAGGGTTTAGGGTTTAGGGTTTAGGGTTTAGGGTTTAGGGTTCAGAGTTTAGGGTTTAGGGTTTAGGGTTTAGGGTTTAGGGTTTAGGGTTTAGGGTTTAGGGTTTAGGGTTTAGGGTTTAGGGTTTAGGGTGTAGCTGGTTTAGGGTGTAGCTGGTTTAGGGTTGCGGGCACAGGGCCTTTAGGAACCAGGGGCTTTTGCTACATGCAACCAAGTACAAAAAGACAACGTGGAGCCCTCTTCTGGGCAGTTGGGGTTCAAAGTTTTGGGGTTTAGGGTTTAGGGTTTAGGGTTTAGGGTTTAGGGTTTGGGGTTCAGGATTTAGGGAGGTCCCTACTATAAGGGTGCCGCACTAGGCATGTTCAGGGCGTATCCTTCGCGGGTGGTAATGATGGTATTTCGACACCTGAAGCTTCCAAACTCTTGGACGACGGAATCGAAACCTGCAGGTTCTACATGGTTGAAAAGGGTTATACAGGGTTGTACGGGGTTATGTAGGGATTCAGCCCATAAAGCTTTAAGACCCACCCCAGTTCAAAGGGATTAGGAGTTTCCTAAGAGGGTTGAGGATGGTTCCGGGCTTGTTGCACGAGTCTTCCCCGTCTGCCGATACAGCCTGTCGGCAGGGTCTTGTGATCATGGAGCTATAAGTTTGCAATCCCGAACCACCAGAAGCTCTGAATCCCACAATCCCCACACCCCAGTTGCCCTGAGTTCTGTAGACACCCTTTCAAGCTACTCGCAGCATCCCTAAACCCTACACCTTAAACCCGATTAAACCCCCACCAAAACACACAAAAGTCATACCTCAACCCAGAGGGGTGAGACTGAGGCAAGCGTTCACTGGCCGAAGGACACCTCCGAGCCCAGGAATTAGAGTCCGAAACCCTGAACCCTTGGGCTGTTTCCAGGTTACCATAACAAAAATGCTCAAGATTTTCTTGGGTCCTATACGCCTTCTACAAGCAAAGTAAACCTATCAGCCCTATGGGGGGCTGGGACCATGCTAGAAGCCTCTTACACCCCGAACCCCTAGGGCTTAGGGTTTAAGGTGTTAGGATTAAGGGTTCGAGGGTTCCGAAAACTGCGCGGACCCACCAGTCATGAAAACCTTCAATGGCTTTGTTCAATCTTCGGCTGGGAGGTGTGGCTGGCATGCTTTCAAGGTAGGGAGGCATCGGTGAGAGATGGCTTGGGGGACTGGGGATTTGGGGTTGGAGGGTGCAAGTTCACCTGCACGCAAGACCCGAGACAAGACACCCTAAACCCAACAGAGAGAAACTCATGGTTTCAAAGAATTATCTTGCTTTTTGGGGGGAGGGGTCTTGCATCCAGCATCTGGCCCCAAGCCTTCCAACCTGAACCCCAAACCCCGCAACTCTTGAAACCCCAAAGCCCTGGACTCCCCCTAAATCCTAACCCTAAACCCTAAACCCCAAACCCGAAACCCCAAACCCCAAACCCTGTCAAACCCCTAAACCCCTAAACCCTCAAACCCCTAAAACCCCCACCTTGAAGGAGAGGGAGTCCTCTGGGCCACAGCTCTTGCCGAAGTCGAACATCGGAGCACCCGGATTCCTAGGGACTAGGTTTAGGGTTTAGGGTTTAGGGTTTAGGGTTTCGGGTTTGGGGTTTAGGGTTTAGGGCTTAGGGTCTGGTAGTTCGATGGCCGTAATTAAGTCTCAGGGCGAGAGCCGAGATGCGTACGTCCAGGGGTTGTGAGGGGTTTGTCTTCTGGGGGGGCTTCAGGGCTTCGACACGTACGTTTCACGCCCTAACGGTGCAAGAGAACGCCCCAGGGTCTCTAGCGTCGTGCACCGGAACCGCAGCCCTTGGTCCAAAAGTCCAACCTCGCCTCCGCTTGGAGCACGTCAGAAGCAGCGGGATGCAGAGAAGCACCACGACCTGCGTGAGAAGGAAGGACGGATTTAGGGCTCAGAGGGAGATGGACGTAGGGTTTTGGGCTGAGAAGGTTGGTTATTGCTTTCTGTTTATGGCCTTTTTTTTGGGGGGGGTGGGGGGGGGGGGGGTTAGTGGCTTTCACAGTTGAGGTCTTCTTGTGTTTTCGGATCTTGAGGTTTTGGATTTTGCTTCTCTTCACTCTCGGTGGGCTGGTTGAGTTGTTGTCAGCTACCCACCAAAGTATTCCCTGAAGCCTGGAGTATCTCTGCAGTGCCCAATCCCAAAGTACACTCATCAAACTGCTCAGTTTAAGAGTTCGGGGGTCTTTTTCGGTTTGAGGGACGAGGGTCAGCTGCAGGGCTTCGGGACATGCTGCAGGAGTTTTAGGGTTTGAGGTCGAAGTTCAAGGTGTAAGGCTTTGGCGTTTAGGGTTTAGGGGTTAGGGCCTAGGGCTTGGGGTTTAGGGTTTAGGTTTTAGGAATTAGGGGTGAAGGGGTGAAGGGCTGAAGGGGTGAAGGGCTGAAGGGGTGAAGGGCTGAAGGGGTGAAGGGCTGAAGGGCTGAAGGGGTGAAGGGCTGAAGGGGTGAAGGGCTGAAGGGCTGAAGGGGTGAAGGGCTGAAGGGCTGGAGGGCTGGAGGGCTGAAGGGCTGAAGGGCTGAAGGAAGGGGTGAAGGGCTGAAGGGGTGAAGCGCTGAAGGGCTGAAGGGCTGAAGGGCTGAAGGGGTGAAGGGAGGAAGGGGTGCAGGGCTCAAGGGGTGAAGGGCTGAAGGGGTGAAGGGCTGAAGGGCTGAAGGGGTGAAGGGCTGAAGGGGTGAAGGGCTGAAGGGGGTGAAGGGGTGAAGGTCTGAATGAAGGGGGGACGGGCTGAAGGGCCTGAAGGGGTGAAGGCTGAAGGGCTGAAGGGTTGAAGGCTGAAGGGCTGCAAGGGCTTAAGGGCTGAAGGGCTGAAGGTCTGAAGGGCTGATGGGTGAAGGAAGGGGTGAAGGCTGCTGAATTGTGAAGCGCTGAAGGGCTGAAGGCTGAAGGGCTGAAGGGCTGAAAAGGGGCGAAGGGGCTGAAGGGGAAGGGGGGCAGGTCTCAGGGCTGTAAGGGGAAGGGCTGAAGGGCTGAAGGGTGCAGGGGTGACGGGGTGGGGTGAGGGCTGAAGGCTGGTGAAGGGTGAAGGGCTGAAGGGCTGAAGGGTCTGAAGGGCTGAAGGGCTGGGGGTGAAGGGGTGAGGGCTGAAGGCTGATGAAGCGCTGAGGTTTAGGCTGAAGGCGCTGAGGGCTGAAGGGGTGAGGGGTGAAGGAAGGGGGTCAGGGCTCAAGGGGTTTGAAGGGCTGAAGGGCTTAAGGCCTTGAAGGGGGGCTGAAGGGCTGAAGGGCTGAAGGGTCAAATGGGCTGAAGGGTGAAGGGCTGAAGTCTGAAGGGCTGAAGGGGTGAAGGGCTGAAAGGGGTGAAGGGGTGAAGGTCGCTCGTGGCCCTGAAATGGCGCTCGGGCGCCGGCAGCGCCAGCATTCGCAAACCATGGCCCCCGAGAACTTCGTCCTAAGACACTGTTGTTGGCTGTGTAGTTTTAGGGTTTAGGGGGTTGGGGTTCAGGGCTTGGGGTGTAGGTGTAGGGTTTAGGGTTCAAGGTTTGGGCGGTTAGGGATTGCGAGGACTGCGAGGAGGGGTGGCGGGCCCCGTTCTGGGGCCGTGGCAGGCCCAGCAGAAGTAGCAGTCGCTTTCCTTGCTCTCGGCCTTTCCGCTCCCGTGGGTATGTCGGAGTGTTGTCCCATGCTCGCCTCAGGGAACTTTAAATCCCTAACCCTAACCCTAAAACCCTAAAGGCCCCTCACCCCTAAACCCTGAACGCTAAATGGTTGCCAAGAGCTTAGCAGGATACCCTTTGAACCCCCCTCTAAGCCTCCTCTGCTGAGGGTTTTGGGGCTGAATTTGCTTAACTTTCGGCTCAGGGATGAAGTTTTTCGGATCTAGGGGTTTGGTGTTAGGGTTTTCAGTTTCGGGCGGCTTCAGGATGGAGGGCGGGGCTTGGGGTTCGCTAGTTTAAGGGCTTAGGGTCGAGAGCACAGGCCCTGAGGATTCAGGGTTTAGGATTTAGGCTTTCGGGTTTAGGGGGTCTGTTGAGGGTTTAGGGCCTTAGGGTCTGGAGTGTTTTTGAGTGGTGGACTGGCTTCCGAGGAAATTGAGTCCCAGCGCCAAAAGTACCTTCGAACCATGCAATCATGGCTTTAGCAACCCCGTGGCAGCGTTGAGCTTCGGCTCCACTCGGACCGTTTAAGACCCATTTTCCCCATAGGCCCCGATGAGCCCTTTCTTTATGCGTCCTGCTAAACCCTCAACCCAAAACCCTAAACCCTAAACCGCAAATCCTAAACCCTAAACCCTAAACCCTTAAACCCTAAACCCCAAACCCTAAACCCCAAACCCTAAACCCTTATGAGGCCGATGTGGCCGCACCCGGAGCTTGCCTTCCGGGTGCTTTTGCCCGCTTCGACTGCGGGCACCTGGCTGCCACAATGGCTTTTATGGGTATACAGGGTTTAGAAGTAGGGTTTGGGGTGTAGGGTTTAGGGTGTAGGGTTCGGGGTCTAGGGTTTAGGGTTTAGGGCTTCTGTAGAGGAGCGTAGAGGCTTGGAGGTTTGGTGTTTCAAGGTTTCAAGGTCCAGGTTTGTTTTTCTTTGCAGCCTTAAAGCCCAAATCCTAAACACTTTGAAGGTTTCGGGTCAAGGCTGGAAAAAACAAAACTCTCGACATTGAGTTGAAATGAATATCGTTGAGGGCCTTTGGGTGTTTGGGGCCCGTCCCCAGGACTCCTAAACCCTGACAACAAATCAAAGCAAAACCCTAAACCACCTGCCCAAAAGCCTAAGCCTAAAGCCTAAGCCCTGTTGTAGGGCTTAGGGGCTTCCCTGGCCTCTCCGGTTGCAAGGTCGAGCGCCTGACCTGCCCAGCGCAGGCACTTGGGCTTCGGGTTTGTCAGGTTTCGGGTCTAGAGTTTAGGGTTTAGGATTTAGGGTTTAGGGGTTAAGGTCTAGAGTTTAGGGTTTAGGATTTAGGGTTTAGTGGTTAAGGCTTAAAGTTTAGGGTTTAGGATATAGGTTTAGAGCTCCAGGATTTTGGGGCTTCAGTCGAGGGGGCCATACTACACGATGAACGACTGCGGGGATGCCCCGCAACGCTCTCCGTGTCCTACAACTCGGCGAAAGCGCGCAATGTCAGCTGCCCTTCGGCATGCAACTACGGGATCTTCTGGGCTTATGCTTCCTTTCTGTTCTGTTTTAGGGTTTAGGATTTAGGGCTTAGGGTTTAGGGTTTAGGGTTTCGGGTTTCGGGTTTAGGGTTTAGGGTTTAGGGTTTAGGGCTTAGGGTTTAGGGTTTAGGGCTTAAGGCTCGAGCATCCGGACAGCTGCTCGCACAGTCAAGAGAGAACCGTGAACCCTACAAGCCCCCTAAAGTCCTAACCCGAAATTCGAAACCCTAAGCCCGAAACCCTAAACCCCTATTAGCTCCTGCAGACTCCCAATCACCCCCCGTACACCCTGGAACCCCCCCCAACCCCCCCAAAGCCCCCAGCGAATGGAACGCAAGGCTCTATCTCAACAGAAAATGCCCCGAGACGCCCTAAAACCCGTTTGACTTCGATTTTGGGGTTTAGGGTTTAAAGTTTAAAGTTTAAAGTTTGGGTTTAGGGTTTAGGGTTTAGGGATTAGGGTTTAGGGTTTAGGGTTCGGGGTTGCGGCCTAAAGCCTGAATCTCCGAAATGTCGGAGAGGCAATGTCGGCGTGGAGAGAAAAACAAGTAATAGGGCGTTGCAGTAACTACTATGGATTGGGATGCTCCCCCTAAAAACTAACAGTCCTAGGGATTACGGGGGTACTATGATCCCTATAAACGCCTGCAAGGGGTAACATCCCAAACTCTGGGTTCCGACAAAGACTATGCAGCACACCCAGCTCTGACATTACTCGTTTTTCGCAAAGGCTTAGGAAACCAAGTACCTCAATGTAACACCCAACTTCGCCCTTCAAGCGTTGATAAACATTCCCTACTGCAACCCCTAATCCCTAAACCCTAAACCCTAAACCCTAAACCCTAAACCCTAAACCCGACCAAAACTGCCAGCAGCGGGGCCTCGGAGGGACTCTTTCTGGCTGGCCGCTGCGAGACGGGGCAACTCGGCCTTGCCCCAAACCGAGAGAGTTTAGGGTTTAGGGTTTAGGGTTTAGTGTTTAGGGTTTAGGGTTTAGGGTTTAGGGTTTAGGGTTTAGGGTTTAGGGTTTAGGGTTTAGGGTTTAGGGTCTATAGGTTTTGTCGGGTTTAGAGGGTTTGTGGGGGTGGGGTTTAGGGTTTGGGGTTTACAAGGCTTCGGGCTCAGCGCGGTCTAGAGCTTTTTTGGGGTTTCAAACCCTAAACCCTGAACCCTTAACCCTTATAAACCCCGAAATCCGAAGCCCCTAGGTCCTAGATCGTAAGTGTCAATGGGCATGGTGGGCGCCTTTCCATCGTGTTTCTGTAGGGGTCAAACTTCGCAGCCCCTGCAGATCATCCCGGGAAGGAGCAAAAAGCTATGAGTCGCTCTGGCTTAGATTGTCTCATGGCTGCTTTCTTTGGCTCCTAGGGGTAGAAAGTTACATGGCCCCTTCAGAAAGGTCAGGATGGTCCCTGAATAAAGGGTAAGGGACCAAGTTAAGGGCTATGCAGCTAGCCTTAGATTGGCAAACTGCAGACTTTCAATATTTTGAGCTGCATGTCCTGCCCTTCTGGGTCCCGCACAGCGAGGGCAAGAATCAGCAGGAGACGCAGCATCGTGATACGGTATCAGATCAGCTCGGGCCGCAGATGCCGCGGCGGGGTACAAGATAAGGCTTCTGGATTTAGGGCCTGGGGCTTTGGTGTTTGATGAGTCGTCAGGCTTTTGGTTTGGGGTTTCGGGCTTGAAGGATTTGTGGAGGCTTGGGGCTTTCGGGCTCAGGCACAACCACCCTGCTTCCCACGACAAGCAGTTGCAAACATTGAAATCCATGAGGGATCTGCTGCAAACACCGGGTCCGGGAAACTTTGCCCCAGACTTCTCGACTGGTGAGGAAGCCCAGCGCTTCAAAAGCTCAGGTTGCGAGGCTCGTGCTTGGTTTTGCACCCGCAATCTATAACTATAGGGTTTAGGGTTTAGGGTTTAGGGTTTAGGGTTTAGGGTTTAGGGTTTAGGGTTTAGGGTTTAGGGTTTAGGGTTTAGGGCTTAGGGCTTAGGGTTTAGGGTTTAGGGTTCAGGGTTTAGGGTTTAAGACTAGAGGGTATGAAAATGCAAATGACCCCAGAATTTGGAGTTGTGAGGTGTACGCGCAGCTAGGTGAAGCGCTGCAGCTTCCAACAGAAGAAATGTGGCTTCTGGTCCCTGCTTGGGTACCCTACATATACGGGTCGTATTGCGACACGGACCCAAAACTCGAGAATTGGCCATGTCTTCAAATGGGGGGGCCTTGGAGGCCCCCAAGACTTCTTCGACCTGCCAAACTGGATCCAGGGCTCTGGGGATCTGCTCACTTCCTTGAAAATGCCCCCACCTGCTTGAGATCCAGGTGGACCCTACGAAGCCCACCCAAAGCCCCGAAACCTTGCTCAGAGTGCCGCTCGGAGGGGTCCCCTCCCCACGGGGAAGCAGAGCCAGGTCCGGCCCATGGCGCTGGGCAGGCCGGAGGTCCTTTTAGGGGAATAGGGTTTGGGGCTACAGAATCATCGGGTCATGCGGTCACAGGGGCTTCATATAGGACGGCTTCGACAAAGGGTACAGGTGTTATAGTTATGGGGCTTTGGGAGCTTGGGGGTCCCTGAACCCAAGGCCCCCGCAAGCTGCAGCCAAGTGGCATGCTAAGCACGTTGTGCTTCCGCATCTGCGGTGGCGGCGCCTGATAAGACCTCTTGTGTTTGGGGGCCTTGGCTTTAGGGTTGAGGGTTTCGGGCTTAAAGTGCCTAATCAAAATATGGGAGCCTAAATACAGGTATCCAAAAAGGACCCTGACTTCGACAACTCCCCTTGCAGTTTGGGGGGGGCCTAGGGCCCAGGGATTGAGGATTCAGAAAGGATTTGGGCCTTACCCGCCCTTGCCCAAAAGCCAAGACCCCTTTCAGGAGGACCGTGAAGCCCCTCACCCCCCCCCCCCAACTCTTGCCCCAGATAAACTCCTCAAAAGCTCTCAAAGCCCCCTCTTAAAACCCTCATAAACCTCCTAAAGCCCCTCAACCCTAAACCCTCACACAAACCCCCTCTCATAAACTCCCTCAAACCCCTAAACTCCAAACCCTAACACTCAGAAACTAAACCCTAAACCCTTCTTAACCTCGCAAAATCCCCCCATAAACCCCCTCAAACCCCCTAAACCCTAAACCCTAAGCCCTAAAACCCTAAAACCCTAAACCCTAAACCCTAAACCCTCAACCCTCAACCCTAAACCCTAAACCCTAAACCCTAAACCCTAAAACCCTAAAACCCTAAACTTGCCCTGCGGCCGGGCCATGCTCTGAAGAACCGCATAGGCGCTCCGGTGCGAGCTCCGGCGCAGGTCCAAGTCTTCGGCCTGTTGGGGAGGTTTAGGGTTTAGGGTTTAGGGTTTAGGGTTTAGGATTTAGGGTTTAGGGTTTAGGGTTTAGGATTTAGGATTTAGGGTTTAGGATTTTGGATTTTAGGGTTTTGGGATTTAGGGTTTAGGATTTAGGAATTTAGGGCTTAGGATGTAATGTTTCGCCATTTAGGTTTTTAAAAGCCTCCTCCGCGGGTTCGTTCTCTGGGTGTGTGTGTGTGTTGCGCTCTGCTTTTCTGCTTCGAAAACTTG
>CAJNDS010002187.1:200000-265000 GCA_905221605.1 Symbiodinium natans | reverse complement strand
TTTAGGGTTTAGGGGTTAGGGTTTCGGGGTTAGGGTTTAGGGTTTAGGGTTTAGGGTTTAGGGTTTAGGGTTTAGGGTTTAGGGTTTAGGGTTTAGGGTTTAGGGTTTAGGGTTTAGGGTTTAGGGTTTAGGGTTTAGGGTTTAGGGTTTAGGGTTTAGGGTTTAGGGGGCCACCTTGCAGCTTGAAGCACTTCGTCAAGCCACGTCAAGCCATGGGGCTTGGCTCACCCCCCACTCTTTCAAAAACCACCCCTAAACCCTACACCCTAAACCCTAAACCCTAAACCCTAAACCCTAACCCTAAACCCTAAACCCTAAACCCTAAACCCTAAACCCTGAACACCTGACTGAAGCCACCGAGTATTATCCATCGCGGGAACCTGGAAGCAACTTGAGCACTTCTCACCAAAATATTGCTCTCCCTGAAATTCTGACGCACGAAGACGAGAATCAGGACCCTGGAAGCCCCAACAAGAAGACACGTAAATGTCGTTCAAAACCAAGTCTGGCATCATCATGACAGAAATTTCGCACACTAGATACGGCGTCGGAGCAGTTTTTCGTCACACCAGGTTCAGCGACCGGTGAGCAGGTCTCCTCCGTTTGGAGGACTGCTGCATTTTCATCGATCTCGGCACTGGGCCTTCGCACTAGCTGCGAGATTCTGGAGAAGCCTCGCGTGAGTGGAGTTTGCCATACATTCTGCCTCTGGGTCATGAGTTCCCGGAACTTCTTTGGATTCCACCTCGAAGATACTACGATGCACGCTGTGGCTTCTTGGCGAGCTGCAAAAAAACTCACCGGTTTCCACCACGCCAACATGATAGCAAAAAACAAGGGCGGTCAAAACAATGCCGCCCAAACCTCGGTTGTTCCCTTGCTGCACCTTCAGCGCCGCTTCAGGCACCAAAGAGCTTGTGAAAAAGCTAGTCGGCGTCATCGTCCTCGGACCCATACTTCGAAGAACTTGTGGATGTGTGTCCAGAGGAGTGCGACGAATGGCGATGCGACAAGCCGAGGATGCCATAATTCTCCACGCGCGCGGGCCCATTCGTCTGACCGATGTCCATAAACCTGCCAGCGGAGGGCAACTGATCGCTGGCAACTTGGCATGCAGACACTCGTGGCAGCACCTTTCCTTCATTCTAAGGCTGGGCCTTGAAGACCTTGAGAACCCTTTCCCCTCCTATCCTTCGCCCCAGAAGCACTTAGAACAACATCCTGAGGGCCCGGCATAGTACCAGACTTGCTGGCTTCCCGCATTGCAATGTTCGCGCTTCTTTTGTTCATGATGTCTGCAAAACCTGCTCTGAGTAGGAAGAGCCGAGGTGTAGATTGGGGCAGGCCGTGGGAAAGTTATCATTTCTGCACGTGGTTCCACTGCCAGTTATGAAAATGTCGCGTGCGCAGGCGGCGGCAGCAGCAGCAGCAGCAGCAGCAGCAGGCTGAAATGCATCGCCGGCGAACATGAAACAGAAACCTACTTGTCCCACTTGCGCCTTGCTGCTCAATGGTACATGCACCTGCTGCCAAGATGCGCTGGCTCCGCCTCCGGATGTTGTCCTTCCAGCTTAAGTCGAGGGCTCAGGTGTTGTGGGCCTACTGAAAGGCTTGTGGAATCTACTAGAGCTTTGAGCTGTCTGGCCCCCTGACCTCAGTCCCCCAAAGCCAAGTACATTTCTACACCCAGCTGCCTAAACCGACCCAGATCCCAAATGCAGTTCTCTTTTTCGGGTGTATATGAATGCAACAATGAAAGTAAGTGCCCGCCCCCCTCACCCAAAGCAGAGGAAAACAATCGAGGTTTAGGTACCCCATAACGCCATCCTCAAGCACCTTCTCTTGGCTGCACTCAGAAGGGTAGCTATAAATTAAATTCTCAGCTGCCTTATCAAGAAACCCAAGAAGCCAAAAAAAGGCGAAGCACCTAAGGTTACAGTAAAGCACCACAAGAGTTCTTTGCCGCCAAAGGCACCAGCTGATCCTCTGGCAAGCACATGTCCGTCACCTCTCTTCCTTCGTCTGTGTGGCCCTGGCACCCATGAGGGCTTCAGGGGCTTCTGGCTTAGGCTTTAGGGCTTCCTTCTGAAGCTGTCGCACATTTTGGTGTCCAACTTGCGGCGTTTCTAGCCGGTTGCACTGAACTCACGCTACAGGGGCTGCCAACTGAGGGAGACTGCAGCGCACTGCAGTGCGGCAAGGGCCTCGAGCACGCTGATGAACCTCAGCGTTTAGCTTAGTGGGTTTAGGGTTGAGGCTTTTGGAAACCCTATAAACCCTAAACCCGACACGGCCGCAAAAAAAGGAAGTTCAGGAATTCTAGGGCTTGGGGCGCACGGAAGAAGAGAGCTCTCAGAGCTTCAGGGCCCCCGATTTCGGATTTGGAACCCTTGGCGAGGAGTCGAATTTCGGGCCCCGATGTGGGATTCAGGGCAAGTCAGGGCTTCTTGGGGGCTTAGGAGGTTCGTCTTGGGGGCTTCGAAGTCAGACCCCTAAACCCCTAAACCCTAAACCCTAAACCCTAAACTCTAAACCCTAAACCTCGCACCATGGGGCTTCTAAGGGATCCCTCTCTTGGCCTCCCGGAGCCTCTTGCAAGCCCGGAAACAGCATGGCGAAGATCTGCACGTACCTGCGGAATCGAGCCCCACGGTTTAGGGTTTAGGGTTTAGGGTTTAGGGTTTAGGGTTTAGGGTTTAGGGTTTAGGGTTTAGGGTTTAGGGTTTAGGGTTTAGGGTTTAGGGTTTAGGGTTTAGGGTTTAGGGTTTAGGGTTTAGGGTTTAGGGTTTAGCCCCAGACTTCCCCACTCCGAATTTTTTGGCCGTACGGTCTACACGTCGGCCGCACCTCCCGACCAGTACTGACACCAACAATAATGATAATTCATATTAGTATTTTGTCATTATTATTAGTATTATTATTATAGTAATCGAAATAAGAATAATAGTAATAATAATGATGACAATAATCATAATAATCATAATAATAATAATAACAAGAATAATAACACTAATGAGTTCTCATGTGAGAGTTTAAGGCATCGGAGGGCTCATGTTGCTTATCAGCACTGCTTCAACCAACCTCGCTGCGCAACAAATGCCATGGCCACACGGGCACTGGAAGAGGGGTCCAGAATGCTGCGTGATGAGCTGACAGAAGGCATCGCTTTTCAGAACCACCTCGGATGCTGGTTTGAAGCTCGGGGTTTCGAGGGTGTAGGGAATTTAAGGCTTCGGGCTCTGTGCGGGTCTGGGGCTTACGTTCTACATCGAAGGCAACGGCGATGGGAAGCGCGAGCCGGGCATTGCATCTGAGACACGAAGTGGCAAGTTCCGGCATCGGCAGTCCTAAGATCGGCGCTGGCTTCGGGTTTGGAGTGGACTTTTGGGTGGGTTGTATATGGTCTTTCTCATTCGCCATCGCGAACATTTGCGAACCAAGCTTGCTCAAGTCGACAGAGGGTTAGCCATGCGCTCGCGCACGCACACAGAAAAAGGTGTTGCCAAGGTACTTACGAGTTCGCACCACGACAGCTATCACACGACTATCCAACACACAGCTTGAGCGATGGAGGGTGTAACATTCCAAGACGTGCAGGTACAGCAGCTCCCCCATCAGCACACGCCATGGCCAGATTGTAAAGCCTACACGCCTTCTCTTCCTCCGTATTGAAGTTAGCCGCGATAGGGGCGTCGTAGAGTGACTTGCAGGCAGTGGCATGGCAGCGACGAAGAGTCTCGAAATTGCTCACGGTTTTCGCGTCCTTCCAGAAGATTATATTCGAAAACATCCGGTTTGCCAGTAAGCCACAGTCAATGGCATCGTCAGCCGCGTAGCAGCGTCGCTGACCGAGGGATACACGTACTGTTTCAGTTCAAGAGAACGTACATGCTTCAGCTCTGTCAACGTGGAGTCGTTGCCGGGTAGTTGCTGTTGGCGACGAGGCTACACAGGGGTAGGAAGGGAGAATGTCCATACTCGGCAAAGACTATATTGAGGGAGCAAAAGACGCGAAATACACCTGGGTCAGAATCCTGCCAAGTATCTTTGCTACTTCTAGAAGCACAACTGCAGTGCAGGGACGTCAGAACAAAAGTGCGCTGCCCACTTGCAAGTGAAAACCACAACTTCCTATCATTCAAGCCGTTGAGACATCCTGAGATTTGCAACAGCCTGAAGTCTGAACCCTCAACCTTAAACCCTGAACATCCCTGCACCCTAGCTTTGTTGAATCCAGCGTCAACTTGCCGTGGGTTGTCCACTTTGCAAAGATGCAGGGCATGCAAAGGATCTCCCCAGTGGTGCAGGGCATTCGGTCCTGGTCGGGGAGTAGATTTCGGGAACCTTTCTTGCCCTGAATCCTAAAGCCTAAACCCGAAGCCCTCAACCCTAAACCCTATGTTTCTGAGGGCAAGTTCCCGTGCCAGCAAAGTCTTAATGCCGTCCTTCACATCGAACTCCACCGAGTCCTGGACGCGAGAGGAGTCCTGCTGCGTCACGTCCAGATTGCAGTCTTTTTCGGGTCCCCCCATCATAAGGCTCCTGTAGCAGCCTAGGAAGTCCAAGAGGGGCCCATTAGATTCACGAGCTAAAGCTGACCTCGTGGACATGCGAGGCAAATATTCCTTCTAGCACTCTTCTGGTAGAAGGGAAGATCCAGAAACACTTTGCAGATTGTATGTGTATTGCGTATATGGATATAGATATTTATATATATATATATATATAGATAGATATAGATATAGATATATAGATATATAGATATATAGATATATAGATATATAGATATATAGATATATAGATATATAGATATATAGATATATAGATATATAGATATATAGATATATAGATATATAGATATATAGATATATAGATATATAGATATATGTGAGAGGGGCCTTTGGGGTCTATTTGGACACAATACATTAATTCATTTAATTCATTTAATTCTGCAGCCAAGTCGCCCCGAATTAAATGAATTAAATGAATTAATTAGTTAATTCATTTAATTCATTTAATTCTCCAGGCAAGGCCCCGAATTAAATGAATTAAATGAATTAATTAATTCATTTAATTCATTTAATTCTCCCGGCAAGGCCCCGAATTAAATGAATTAAATGAATTAATTAATTAATTCATTTAATTCATTTAATTCATTTAATACATGTAATTCTGTAAATGGCCTGAGATCTCCCGTCCAGAGGCTCGATTTAATTCATTTAATTCATTTAATTCTCCAGGCAAGGCCCCGAATTAAATGAATTAAATGAATTAATTAATTAATTCATTTAATTCATTTAATTCTCCGGGCAAGGCCCCGAATTAAATGAATTAAATGAATTAAATCGGGCCCCTCTTATCCGAGATCCCAGGCTATTTAAAGAATTAAATGAATTAAATGAATTAAATGAATTAAATGAATTAATTAGTTAATTCTTTTAATTCATGTAATTCTCCAGGCAAGGCCCCGAATTACATGAATTAAATGAATTAATTAATAAATTCATTTAATTCATTTAATTCTCCCGGCAAGGCCCCGAATTAAATGAATTAAATGAATTAATTAATTAATTCATTTAATTCATTTAATTCAGTTAATAAATTTAATTCTGTAAATGGCCTGAGATCTCCCGTCCAGAGGCTCGATTTAATTCATTTAATTCATTTAATTCTCCAGGCAAGGCCCCGAATTACATGAATTAAATGAATTAATTAATTAATTAATTCATTTAATTCATTTAATTCTCCGGGCAAGGCCCCGAATTAAATGAATTAAATGAATTAAATCGGGCCCCTCTTATCCGAGATCCCAGGCTATTTAAAGAATTAAATGAATTAATGAATTAAATGAATTAAATGAATTAATTAGTTAATTCATTTAATTCATTTAATTCTCCAGGCAAGGCCCCGAATTACATGAACTAAATGAATTAATTAATTAAGTCATTTAATTCATTTAATTCTCCCGGCAAGGCCCCGAATTAAATGAATTAAATGAATTAATTAATTAATTCATTTAATTCATTTAATTCATTTAATTCATTTAATTCTGTAATTGGCCTGAGATCTCCCGTCCAGAGGCTCGATTTAATTCATTTAATTCATTTAATTCTCCAGGCAAGGCCCCGAATTAAATGAATTAAATGAATTAATTAATTAATTTATTTAATTCATTTAATTCTCGGGGCAAGGCCCCGAATTAAATGAATTAAATGAATTAAATCGGGCCCCTCTTATCCGAGATCCCAGGCTATTTAAAGAATTAAATGAATTAAATGAATTAAATGAATTAAATGAATTAAATGAATTAAATGAATTAAATGAATTAAATGAATTAAATGAATTAAATGAATTAATTGATTTATTCATTTAATTCATTTAATTCTCCAGGCAAGGCCCCGAATTAAATGAATTAAATGAATTAATTAATTAATTCATTTAATTCATTTAATTCTCCCGGCAAGGCCCCGAATTAAATGAATTAAATGAATTAATTAATTAATTCATTTAATTCATTTAATTCATTTAATTCATTTAATTCTGTAAATGGCCTGAGATCTCCCGTCCAGAGGCTCGATTTAATTCATTTAATTCATATATTTCTCCATTCTCCGGCCAAGGCCCCGAATTAAATGAATTCAATGAATGAAGTAATTAATTCATTTAATCCATTTAATTCTTTGAATTCTTTTAATGGGATGGGATCTCTGAGACGGGGAGGCCCGACTTAATTCATTTAATTCATTTAATTCTTTTAATTCATTTAATTCATTTAATTCATTTAATTCATTTAATTCATTTAATTCATTTAATTCATTTAATTCATTTAATTCATTTAATTCATTTAATTCATTTAATTCATTTAATTCGGGGCCTTGGCCGGAGAATTAAATGAATTAATTAGTTACTTCACTTAATTTATTTCATTCATGTAATTCATTTAATTCATTTAATTCATGTAATTCTTTAAATGGGCTGGGATCTCTGAGACGGGGAGGGCCGATTTAATTCATTTAATTCATTTAATTCATTTAATTCATTTAATTCTCCGGCCAAGGCCCCGAATTAAATCAATTAATTAATTCATTCACTTAATTCATTTAATTCTCCGGCCAAGGCCCCGAATTAAATGAATTAAATGAATTACTTAATTAATTCATTTCATTCATTTAATTCATTTAATTCTTTACATGGGCTGGGTTCTCTGAGACGGGGAGGCCCGATTTAAGTCATTTAATTCATTTAATTCATTTAATTCACTTAATTCTTTAAATGGCTTGGGATCTCTGATACGGGGGGCCCGATTTAATTCCTTTAATTCATTTAATTCATTTTATTCTCAGGACAAGGCCCCGAATTAAATGAATCCCATGAATTAAATCGTGCCCCTTCTCAGAGATCCCAGGCCATTTAAAGAAATTCATTTACTTCCTTAAATGGCCTGAGATCTTCGAGACAGGGGCCGACACGGGAGACGGCCTCTCTCTCGGCATAGGAACCGAAAGAGCCTCGTTTTTTTTTTTAAAGGAGACCGCAATCCGAGGAGCTTTCTCATGCCTGCTTCGTAGAGCTCCTCTATCTGTGAGACAGCTCCTCTATCTTTTGGTTGATAGGAAACTCATTCTCTTGTTAAGAAGTTCTTCTTTATTCGAGTGGAACATGAAGGACCTCCTGTTTCTCTGATGAAAGAGCCCCCCCCCCCCGTAGCTTCTCATTCCATTTCAAGGATATTGGGGCATCACTATTTCTTAGGAGCGCTGTCATTTCTTTTTGATGTCCACTTAACAAGGCACAGATAAAGACCCTCTCTCGTTTCCTATGAGGGCCTAGAGCTGTCTCATGTCTCATAACGAAACTTAGAAACAGGAAGCCCTTCATGGTTTAGTACAAAGTAGAGCAGCTGAGTCATGTCCGATTTATTAAGAGGAGCGCCTTCAGTTCCTATTCATAGGAAGAGAAAGGGGCTCACTTCTTCAAGCAGAAGAAAGGCTCTTTCGTAAGAGGCAAAGGAGCTCTGCGATTTTCTAACAGGGAGGCAAGGGCGAGAGCCCCCCCCCCCCCGCTCATGACTTGTTGACGAGAAGAGAAGATAGAAGAGCTTGCTTTTTCATCGGGCTCTGTCACAAGAGGTAGGTAGAGAACGTTCTCATTTCCTGCGAAGAGATATAGCGTTTTCTGGAGCCAAGCTCTATACCATGTAAAAGACAGAGATCGAGTAGCTCCACCGTTTCGTTTCCAGAGAAAAGGCAGAAGAGCTCCTTCGCAAGAGGCAGAGTGGCTCTGTCGTTCAAATTTTTTAAAAGTGTATGAGAGACACAGGGGTTTCGGGGGCCACCTTATTTTCAAAGATAGCAGAGCTTTCTCATAAGAGATACAAGAGCTTTTCTCTCTGAATCTCTTGTGAGACAGCCTCTATATCTCTGAATTGATATGAAACTCGTTCGCTCATGAGGGGGTTCTCTACCTTCTGGTAGGACACGGGAGACCTCCTTCCTCTCGGCATAGGATCTGAAAGAGCCTCGTCTTGTTTTAGGAAAGGAAAACGCGTCCCGAGGAGCTTTCTCATTCCTGCTTCTCCTACAAAGGAATAGAGGAGCTCTTGCAGAACATTTTCCAGAGATCGAGAAGCCCTCTTATGCCAAAAAAAGCGACTGAGATCCGTCATTAAGTGATGAGGAGCCTCTCAATTGTTTGAGTTCTTTCGAGACTTCGCTACAGAGGAGCTCTTTCGTAGCAGGCAGGGGAGCCCTGTCATGTCTTGAAAAATTTAGAGGGGGCTCTTCATTTCTTACTAAAAGATCGCAGAGCCACCTCAAACAAAGACGCAGGAGCTCTTCTTGCCCTTGAAGAGCTCAAAGAGTATCTTCTAGTGGAACATGAAGGACCTTTTTCTCTGATGAATGAGCCCCATCATCCTTTACAGGAAACGAAAGCGTTTTTTTGCCCAGTAGCTGCCTCATTCCATTTTCAAAGGTAATGCGGCGTCAGAATTTCTTTGAAGTGCTGTCATTTCCTAGAAAGATAAATGTGCCTTCTGATGTCCACTTTTTCAAGGCACAGATAGAGATGATCTCCCGTTTCCTATGAAGGCCTAGAGTTCTCTCATGTCTCATAGCGAAACTTAGAAACAGGAAGCTGTTCACGGTCTCGTACAAAATAGAGCAGCTGAGTCATGTCCGACTAAGAGGAGCGCCTTCATTTTCTATTCATAGGAAGAGAAAGGGGCTCACTTCTTCAAGCAGAAGAAAGCTCTTTCGTAAAGGGCAGAGGTCTCTCGTGACCATGATACGGGCGCTCTTTCTGAAAAAGATGAAACACGAGCTTGCTCGCTCCCTAGGAAGAGCGAAACGAGTTTTCGCTGTTTTGATTACGAGGAGAGGAGCTCTTTCACATGAGGCAGGTAGAGAACGTTCTCATTTCCTGCGAAGAGATATAGCGTTTTCTGGAGCCAAGCTCTATACCATGTAAAAGACAGAGATCGAGGAGCTCTACCATGTCTTTGCTAGAGGTAAAGGAGCTTTGTGAGTTTTCAAAAGGCAGAAGAGCTCCTTCGCAAGAGGCAGAGGAGCTCGGTCGTTCACTTTTTTTGAAGGGTGTTTGATTGAAGAGACACAGGGGCTTTCGGGGCCACTTCATTTTTTAAAAGATAGCAGAGCTTTCACATAAGAGATACAAGAGCTTTTCTCTCTGAATCTCTCGTGAGACAGCTCCTATATCTCTGCTTTTCGGCGTAGGAACTGAAAAAGCCTCGTCTTGTTTTAGGAAAGGAAAAACGCGCCCCGAGGAGCTTTCTCATTCCTGCTTCTCCTAGAAAGGAATAGAGGAGCTCTTGCAGAAGCCTTTCCAGAGATCAAGAAGCTTTCTTATGCACTTGAGCTCTGCGATTGCCTATTGAGTGATGAGGAGCTCTTTCGTCGCAGGCAGGGGAGCCTTGCCTGTCACGTTTTGAGAATTTTTAGGAGCTCTCTCATGTTGTGTTGGGAGATAGAGGGGGCTCTTCTTTTCTTACGAAAAGATCGCAGAGCCACCTCCAACAAAGACGCAGCAGCTCTTCTTGTCCCTGAAGAGCTCAAAGAGTATCTTCTAGTGGAACATGAAGGACCTTTTTCTCTGATGAATGAGCCCCATCATCCTTTACAGGAAACGAAAGCGTTTTTTGCCCAGTAGCTGCCTCATTCCATTTTCAAAGGTAATGCGGCGTCAGAATTTCTTTGAAGTGCTGTCGTTTCCTAGAAAGATAAATGTGCCTTCTGATGTCCACTTTTTCAAGGCACAGATAGAGATGATCTCCCGTTTCCTATGAAGGCCTAGAGTTCTCTCATGTCTCATAGCGAAACTTAGAAACAGGAAGCTGTTCACGGTCTCGTACAAAATAGAGCAGCTGAGTCATGTCCGACTAAGAGGAGCGCCTTCATTTTCTATTCATAGGAAGAGAAAGGGGCTCACTTCTTCAAGCAGAAGAAAGCTCTTTCGTAAAGGGCAGAGGTCTCTCGTGACCATGATACGGGCGCTCTTTCTGAAAAAGATGAAACACGAGCTTGCTCGCTCCCTAGGAAGAGCGAAACGAGTTTTCGCTGTTTTGATTACGAGGAGAGGAGCTCTTTCACATGAGGTAGGTAGAGAACGTTCTCATTTCCTGCGAAGAGATATAGCGTTTTCTGGAGCCAAGCTCTATACCATGTAAAAGACAGAGATCGAGGAGCTCTACCATTTCTTTGCTAGAGGTAAAGGAGCTTTGTGAGTTTTCAAAAGGCAGAAGAGCTCCTTCGCAAGAGGCAGAGGAGCTCTGTCGTTCACTTGTTTTGAAGGGTGTTTGATTGAAGAGACACAGGGGCTTCCGGGGCCACTTCATTTTTTAAAAGATAGCAGAGCTTTCTCATAAGAGATACAAGAGCTTTTCTCTCTGAATCTCTCGTGAGACAGCTCCTATATCTCTGCTTTTCGGCGTAGGAACTGAAAGACCCTCGTCTTGTTTTAGGAAAGGAAAACGCGCCCCGAGGAGCTTTCTCATTCCTGCTTCTCCTAGAAAGGAATAGAGGAGCTCTCGCAGAAGCCTTTCCAGAGATCAAGAAGCTTTCTTATGCACTTGAGCTCTGTGATTGCCTATTGAGTGATGAGGAGCTCTTTCGTCTCAGGCAGGGGGGCCCTGCCTGTCATGTCTTGAGAATTTATAGGAGCTCTCTCCTGTTATGTTGGGAGATAGAGGGGGCTCTTCATTTCTTAGCAAATGATAGCAGAGCTACCTCTACAACATGCAGCAGCTCTTTTCTTTCCCTGAAGAGGTGCTGAAGCTCAAGCAGTAGAGGAGTGGTCATAGAGCTCCTGTATCTTTTGTGAGACAGCTCCTCTATCTTTTGGTTGATAGGAAGCTCATTCTCTTATGAGGGAGTTCGTCTATCTTCGAGCGGAACATGAAGGACCCCCACTTTCCCTGATGAAAAAGCCCCTCCATCTTTTATGGGAAATGAAAGCGCTCCTCCCACCCCCCCCCCCAACCCCTCAGTAGCTTTCTCGTTCCGTTCAAGGTAATGGGGCGTCACTGTTTCTTAGGAGCGCTGTCATTTCCTAGAAGATAGATGTGCTTTCTAATATCCACTTAAGAAGGCACAGTAGTTTCCAATTAAGGCCTAGAGAAGAAGCTGAGAAGCTGCCTCATGTGACAGGGCGAAATCTAGACACCGCTACAAAATAGAGCAGCTCTGTCACGTCCGATGGCCAGGAGCACCATTCATTTCCCGTTCATAGAAAGAGAGAGAGGGGCTCTGTCACTCCTAGAAAGAGATAGGGGAGCTCTCTCATGCAAGAGTTAAAGATACATAAAGGAGCTCTCTCATTGAAGACACATAAGGAAGTTCTCTCATTGCCTATTAATCGCTAGAGAACCTGTCCTCACTTTTCAAGTAGAAGAAAGGCTCTTTCGTAGCTCTGTCATTTCCTAAAAAAGAGTTAAGGACGGAAGCCCTCTCATGACTTGTTGACGAAAAGGATAGAAGAGCTTGCTCATTGTGCATTAGGAGGTGGCGGAGCCCTTTCATAAGAGGCAAGGGCGCTTTCTCGTTTCCGCTCATAACGTGAGGTAGAGGACCTCTGTCATTCCTATTAAGCGATAAAGGATGTCTCTCGCGACCTTCTATTTGGTAGAGACCCTCTTTTCCGAAAAAAGATAGCCGTAGAGGAGCTTGCCATGCCCCATTAAGGGCCATAGGAGTTTCCGTAGTTTTGATTACGAGGTAGAGGAGCTCTTTCGCAAGCGGTAGGTAGAGAACGATCTCATTTCTTGCAAAGAGATAGAGGAGCCTGCGAATCATAGTAGCTCCCTATTTGCTTTCAAGAGGTAAACGAGCTTTTTGAATTTACTAAGGGCAGAGGAGCTCTTTTGCAACAAACAAAGAGCTCTATCTGTCATCATTTTTATTAAGAGATAGCCGTTTCCTAGAAGATAAACGAGATTGTTCATGTCCCATTGTACAAAAGGCAGAGATACAGAAACTATCTTGCTTCTGCTGAAGACCTAGAGGACCTGTCTCATGTCTCATGAAGAAGTGAAAAAAGAGACGTGTGCATGTCTTACTAAAAGATAAAGCAGCTCTGTCATGCCCATTAAAGTTTTAAGGGCCACCTTTCATTTGCTATCGGAAATACAGCCTGGTTTCTCATGCCTACTCAGCAATAAAAGCTTTCTTCCAGCTTAGTAAGAGACAGAGGATTAAGACGATTGTGTACTTAAGTATAAAGGAAATGGCCAAATAGACCCTAAAGGTCTCGGCCACATAGATATATAGATATATAGATATATAGATATATAGATATATAGATATATAGATATATAGATATATAGATATATAGATATATAGATATACAGATATATAGATATAGATATGTGTCTAGATATAGATATAGATATATGTATATATACATACATACATACATATAAATACATATATATAAATATATATATATATATATATCAGTCCTTTCTGCATATGTATGTATATACAATTATATACACATATGCGTTGACGTATTTATTCCTGTACACTCCCCAACACTTCCGGGGGCGTCCTTGGAGACCACCTCGGAAGGCACAGGAGGGTTCAGGGCTTCGGGGGCGAAGGACGTCCATTGGCGCCAGGATCCCTTTCAGAGAAGCTCCTAAGGAAAGCACGAGGAGACCAGCGAAGTGCTCAGAGGCTCAGAATGGAGTGCCATGGGGTACTATTACTATGGGCTTGTGGGCTTACTGAGGCTCGAACGTGGTAGCCCAGGACACCATACTGGACCAGAATCATCTCTTTGCACTCCGCGCCCAGCACAAAGACATCCTGAGATCAAGAACTCTGGCACATCTACGGTCAAGAGTGCTTTGGACAGTTGAGCCACAGTTTTAGGGTTTAGGGTCGCGTCATCCTTGCAGAGACCACGAGTATAAGGGACAAGCGGGATTCAAAAAGACAAGCCGGGCCAAAAGAAAACCAAACCAAGGCAAACGCGAACACAGGGCACCAAGAATGGCACAAGATATTCATGACTCAACGGACTGCAACCGCCTTCAGCCTCAACTTGCACGGTAAACCTTAAACCCCTAGATCCTATTCATTCGAAGTATGAACGTGAGCAATCCTTATCATACTTATCATAATCAGAACAACAATGCCAACAACAATACTTAGCACGTAAGAAGCTGAATCAGACTGGTCGTAGTCATGACGAATCAGGGAGCTCCTTCAAGAACGCCCCAGCACCTGGGGCCCACCCGCCTTTGAAAACCTTTCATTCCCGACCGTACAAGGCCCCCGAGGATGGAAAAAGATAGGAGGAGTCAACAAGCCCTGATGGTTTTTGGGTGGAGGGGTTTATAGGCTCTACACTGAGGGGGGGGGGGCTTGAAGCTTAATCTCAAACTTCAAAGCCTGAACTGCTCCGCAGGGAGCCTGTGAGGAGGCAGCCGAGCGCTCCTGCATGGCCAGGTGGCACACCTGGCTTACGACTCTTGTTTTCGCTATTGTCCGAAACAGTGTGTCAACACTGAGAGGTTCCTGCGTTAAGGGTAAGCAGAGGTAGATTGATGAAACCGCGCGGCGCGTGGGCGGCGCGCCTGCTGCGGACCGCACGATTTTTTTCGAGAACCGCTCTCGCGTAGGCGCGGGCGTGGCCGGGCTCGTCCTCGAACACTATCGTCACTTTATCCGCAATACGAAGCCGTCTTCGCTTTTTGGCTTCTGGGCTCGCAATTTCGAAGCTCTCGTCCCTATCAGCTTCTTGGTCTTCATCAATCTTCATCCATTGGTGCTCTTGCGTGTCCATGGTCTCTCACTGTTTGGGGGTCTACGCTGGCATAACAACTACAAGGGAGCCTGGAGGCAGCTGAGAGCGAGTGCCGAGGGCTTACAGACTTCTCAAATAGTAAGGTCTCCAAACTTAAACTGCACCCTCCAGGCTATCGAGCTGGAGCCAGCCCCCTCTTCCCTCAACAGGGTGACTGTCAAACCCCACAACCCACTCGCTCAAATTTACACCGGCTGGGAGTACCCAAGTGATGCCCTGAAAACACAAAGGCTGTTGAACGCTTGGCCTTACGCATGAACCGGTACTCGTGGGAGTGGCCTCAGGCGATTTGGATAAGGCTTCTCGTGGGAAGCGAGTCGGGGTGTCTGCGAGGGCGTTGATGGTATTGAGATGGAAAAAAACACAAGTTCAATTCTCAAAGGTGCCACATCCTGCCACAATGACTCAGGCTCCTTGGGACCAGGGCGAACTGGCCATCCAAGCAACTTGGAAGGCTTTAGGATTGGGGGCCAGATCGCTTCCCTGACCACACACACCTGCTTAAACGCTTGCGGCGTCAAGGACAGTGACTGGATGCAATTTTCATTCGCGTTTTAGGCATCTAAATCGAAGTGCCCAAGTTGTTTTACCAAGACCAAGATTCACTTTTCTGCATCTGGACGGCAGGCCTAAACCCTCGACCCTAAAACGCTAAACCCTGAAGAAAAGCGGGCCCAGCCCAGGTGCCAAGGTGTGAATACGGAGACCCTCACCAACAGCATTCCCAGATGCTCCAGTAGGGAAAGAAGGGCGCAATGTTCAGCAGGGGCAAGAAAATCTCCTGGGGCAAGGGGCTCCAATTATGAGGATTCGATCCCTAGTTTAAACTTAGCCTCCCGCCTTTCCGACATGAGGAAAATAGGGGCTCCTATTCAAGGCAGTTGAGGGTTTTAAGGCTTGGGGCTTAGGGTTTTGCATTTAAGAGGGATGCTTTGTGGAATTCTCTGGGCGTGGGCACTCTGTGGGATTGACTGGAGTTGGGCACTCACGGGGCTGCGAACCGGGCAAGGAGTACAGAAACCCCGGGGCAACAGAACATCTGAGTGGAATTTTGCTGCTAGAAAAGGCCACATCGAGGGTGAGGAAAACCGAAAGAAAAGGCTGGCCTCCAAAAGCCAACAAGCTTCGCAAAGGCAAGACCTGAAACACCACACCGCCGTCACGTGCCTCGTGCAGCCGGCGCTTCAGCGACTCAGGGATCTCCTTGAGGAGACCCACCTGCCCAATTAGGGTTTAGGGTTTAGGGCTTAGGGCTTAGGGTTTAGGGTTTAGGGTTTAGGGTTTAGGGTTTAGGGTTTAGGGTTTAGGGTTGTGGGCTTTTCTGGGGCTTCTGGGGGCTTCTAGGTTTCAGAAGGGTCGGATCCTGTGCCTTCGGGCCTCGGGTAGATCCGGGCCCCACAGGATTCAGAGTGTGTGGCGAGTCCTACTGCTTGGCCTGCCTTGCATTCAGCTCAGAAGAACAAAGCAAACAGCACCAGAAGCCCTGATCGTCGCCTCCTCCTCCTTCAACCGCATGTCGAAGAGGCCACGCTTTCGGCACACTTCCTGCAGCGAACTTCTGCACTTCTTCAGTCCGAGGAGCCACATTAAGTTCAGAAAACAGGTCACAGAACATCATGTGCTCCGGATCCGGGTCATATGCAAGAGGGGCGCCCGGGTGATCCCCCGGTCCTGGATTTTGTTGAAGAGCTCTGCGGAGAGATTTCGCTCACTGAAGAACTGGCGGATCTTGTTTTCCTGTCTCAAAAATCAAGACACCAGTCGTGCCATGCAGGCCTTCAACTTCAACTTCACGTACTTACGGCAGAGAGCATGTGATCCTAGATCCAAGCAGGTCACAGGTGTCCTGCGTGATCTGCTGCATGCGAACTGCGCGCAGAGAATTTACAGCGCTGGTGATGGAACCTGCTGCCGCTATCTCATTGACGGGTCAAGGCCTCCTAGCGCCCGGAGATCAGCAAAACGAAGCACCAAGGACCCAAAAGCGTACGGGCACAAATGCAACCAGAAGCGTAGCGCTAGAACATGCACTTGAAGGGTCATGAAGTTTGGACGGGCGAAGGCCAAACCATGTTCGTGTCTAGTGGTCAGCTTGCAAGGAAGCCCTCACGCTTCTGATCGAATATCGAAACGGCGTGCCCTTGAAACCCTGGACCTAAACCGTACAGTCAGATCGACTATGAGCTCGAACATCCTCCCAACCAACACACTTCACATCCTTCACTTTCGGATGGCAGGGAGCTGACAAAGGATGAGAAGACTCCCATAGCCAAGAGGATCACGAAAACCGCAACCATCCTGTTCGGGTTTGACGGTTGATGTTTAGGAGTCATTTTCGGGTTCCCAAAGCCAGGCAAAATTTACAAGTCCAGAACATGACTCCGGTGAGGGCATACAGGGTTTGGGGGCTGGGTTCACCTCGTCGGTGTTGAATGGCTTCTTGACACGATGTGGGAAAGGGCAAGCTGTTCTACTATCCTTTGTGTTTGGCTTGTTGTTTTGCTGCTGAATTCTCTGACGGTGGTTTAAGGCTGTCCTCAGTCTGAACAGTATGACCCAGAATTGTTTAGGCTGTAGGCTTTGTCATTGTGATGTTGTGCGTTTTCGGGGTTGTGTTTTGTTGTGTCCTTCCTTACAAGAGTACCTCTTGCATTTCTTGCTTTGTGCGATCTCCGGGTTCGTGGCGGTCATTTGTGGCCCATGGCCCACTGGGGTTCATGGTCCCATTCTGTTCAGATACAGAGCCGTGTTCTTCTAGAATGGTCGTATGATGTCGTATGAAATGCAGGTTTGCTGCTCCGACTATCGTTTCGTGTGAGTGGCGTTAACGTGGCAATATGTATATATATATATATATATGTATAAGACAATGCTTGAGTGTAAGAATACATACATGTCTACATATCTGTATGTCTGTGATGTCGTATCTGCCATGCATGTACTGCAAGTAATGTATGTAATTTAATGCAACGTCTTTCATGTATGCAATGCATCTTCGGCATGTACTGTATGTAAGCATTCAATATACATAATGCAAATCATGAATGTAATGTTTGTACTGTATGTAAAATATGTCATGCATGTAATGTATGTTTTTATGTAATATATGTGATGTATGTAGTGTATGCAATGTATGCAATGTATGTCATGTATGTCGTGTCTGTCACACATACAACGCAACGAATGTACTACATTACGGAAATTGAATTCCGCTCAGTGTGTTTGTGATGCATGTAGTGCATGTAAACACCAAGATTCACCCAAGAAATGCTCCAAGACAACTTCCAGAGCACCCAAGCCCCACAACGATGCGCTTTGGACCGAGGTGAGGACTCGACATGCAAACCCCCAAGGGACGGCCCGAATCTCATCCTTGCCACATCTTCGCGACGCGGAGTGGCGCCAGCAGAACATGGGACGTACATGAGGAGCCTGGCTTCAACCATAAAAAAGACCTGGGCCAGAGCGCGCGAATTTGGCACGTGCCGTGCTGTGAAAACCATGCAATTTGCGATGCTTTGGACGCCGTCCGGTCATGACGCGCGAATTCGAGCGAGCTGCCAATGTGCTTTAGACACGAGTGGAAGACAGTGCCGGCTCACATGCACGCACCCATCATTTCGTCCTTCCTACTGGTACAGTACCACGCTCCTTGCCCTCCTTATTCTGTTTGGCCTTCCTCCTTTCTCCTGTCATCTGAAGTAACATGTAAGAATCTTTTGGCTCTCAGCTGAAAGGACGTGTGGAAGGTGGGGATCACTCGATCACTGAAAGACGGGCAGTCTGGTGTTCCACGTCCGCAGTCCTCTCCAGGTAGTTTGCCTTGGCTGCTGTGCCCAGCATGGAATTCCAGCAGCTCCACCCGATGTGCCCTCTGCCGCCAGCCTCCCTCTCTCAACAGACGCTACCGCGGCTACCCTGTTTCATGCAAGCCGGCTGCCGGGGCAATGTTGTTGGTCGCCGGAGTGAACTGGGTCAGACTCCAATGCATGGCCTTAAGGCGAAAAACGGTAATCAAAAAAAGGGTCCTGGTAAGACATCTAATTGCGCATCCTCATTTTCCACTTGGGAGTCAGCAGAGCCTAGACAGCAGCTGACAAACCAAGCGCAGGGCCGTAATGTAGCCCTCAGCAAAGGTTGCCTGACTCGGTGAGCACAAACCACACCAGCATGATGAGAGGTAATCCTCTCAACTAGCCGAAATTCTCCTCCCCCCCGTCCCCCCCTTCCCCCCCGGCCCCCTCCCGACCGCCCTGCCAAAACTTGCCTCATGGTATGGCTATGCAGCTATACCTGTAATGACCATTCAGGGTGGTTCTCATGTTTGGGGGTCGGGGATGGCACAGGAAATCCTGAACTCTCAAGACCGACCCGGTGTCTCCACACCATACTCCGCACAAAAGTATATGACACTGTGTCCCCCTTTGGCTTTAAACCTCCACACATACTAGAGTCATACTAGAAATCTCCTTTTAAAGGGACCCACAAAGGGGATCCCCCAATTTCGGCAACCCTCTCGCCTCTTGCATGTCGGCTACTGTGAGCCAGCTGAAGGTGTCCACATTGATGAGGCCCACTCCTTAGCAGCGTCGGGTCCAGCACCCAATCACACGGGCTAAGGGTCGGCGAAGGGTTCGAACCTCTGGGCCCTGGGCACTCGGAGGACTGCTTAATTATTTGGCTGTGTGCCTAAACCCCCGGTCGTCGCGGCCCGCGCCCGCGCCCACCTGTTACACACCTCTGTAACGCCCGGCTTGTTACAGACCTCTGTCGCGCGCACGTTCGTATCATGTATATATATATATATATGTACATATACATATTATATATATATATATATATACATACATGCACTAAAAACGGGTCTCAGGGCGCATTGGTGTAGGACGATAATGCGTCTATTTGGGGCGCACGTTGCTTATGCAGATGTCGCAATAGACTGTGTTTGGTCTGTCGCGGGGATGTAACGCACTTGTAACGGGGTATGTCGCGTGCCGGGAGGCTTCAACACAGATTTTCGGGAATTTCGGATTTCAGGCTTCGGGGGTGTCTTGCCAGAAGCCTAGAGAGTCCCCCTGTTGAGGACTGAGTGGGGTTGGCCGCGACAAGTAAGACCTGGAACTCTCACAGCTTCTTGAAACTTACGAACACTTACCCCCGATAAGCAAGACTTGGAACCACTCCACATACTCAGCCTTTAAGAGTTTAAGGGGTTTCAAATTCTGGGATACATATATTTGCTTCTTAAACTTACGAACACTTACCCCCCGATAAGCAAGACTTGGAACCTGCAGACAACAACAAACAGGTCTGTCGCAAAACCCTGGCCATTGATACATACCCTCTGTAACGGGGTATGTCGCGTGTGTGGGCCGCGGCCCTGTTACAAGCAATTCATATTGGCACGGTGTGTGGTCATGCGCAAGCCCTGAGCGAGCATGGCTGTCTGCTGTTCTGCCAGGCAGCCATACCAGCAGCAGGCAATGAAGTGGTTCACAGCCAGAACCATGCCAAATCCCGACAGGATCTGTCGCCAAGCGGGTCATCGACAAGGGTTTAGGGTTTAGGGCTTAGGGTGAAAGGGCAGTTGGAGCAAGCAAACCACACCACAACAGTCTGCCCGTCGTAGGTGGGTTACGACGCAAGAAAAAAACTGCCCGAAATCTTCAGCATCTTCTTCTGACAATCTGAACAGCAGGCCTCAAGACATATACGCTGATTTCTATGCAATCCATCCTTCAGTATCATCAGGAAGTAAAGGGAGGAGAAGCGGTTGGCCAGGATCTGCAGAACCTGGAGCACCAGGGAACACCGAGTTGCTACATTATACATTCTACACAGCAGCAAAGCAGTTGAAGAAGAAGTCTTACCCGCAGTGTCACGAATCATACACACGCATCGTAAAAGCAAACAAGGCGGCCTCTTTCAGCTTGCCGATCCGCAGCAGTCGCATGAGGCGAAGAAGCCGTAGCGAGCGCAGGAGCCGCATGGTCTTCAAGCCGCTCATCGCTTCTGCAGCAAAGAAGGGGCGTCATGTGCTGACCAGCACCCACCCCCCGACCCACTCACCTCCCCCCCACCGAACCATCAACAACAAAATATGGACCTTGCTGTAGAACAACCACGCACGTCACAGCTTACACTGAGGCTCGGTGCAGGCCTTATCACCCATTGGTGCCCTTGCCAGACAAACTGCAAGAGAGACCCCAAACAACGTACCGCCCCCGCCGCGCCGCCATTGTGTAGTTCATTCAATGCTGTCGAGTCTAAGACGCATTCTGCCAGAACGGCTTCTGGCACTCAAACATAAGAATTGCCATCTGCTGCAAACTTCGGTTTGCATGGTGCCTCCAGCAGCAATGGCCTCCAAGGTAAAAAGCGTTATGTCGATAAGCAAAAGGAGCACGTCCTTAGCCCCGCATGCTGAAACTCAAGGGCCTTCAACCTGCAATCACCCACATGCATCAAAGCGAGAAAGCTGGGCCACACGCAAGAGAGAACCAAGAACGGATGTAGGTCCGAGCGATGGCCTGCGGCAGTGAGGAGCCTTCTCATCTGCTGGTACCAACAACACGTTTGGGCGAGGGTTGGTTAGAATTTGTACCGAGCTCACCGAATGGGCATCGAACTCAAGCGTGCTCTTCAGCTATCAAACCAAGCCAAGGCACTCGTGGTCGCATCTCCAGCTGACCTGGCACGCCACACTTCTTGAGGGCACTAGGGTTAAGGGTTTGCTGCACTAAGACTACTTGCTGCCCCCGGACAATGGCAAGCTTCCACCAGCCTCATGACGCACGCCCTGTAAAGCAATGGCCTTTGACGTCCACGGCAAAGATGAAGTGCAGAAACGTGTCCGCGAAGAAGTAGCCGAAGGTGATCTTCCCCATGAGGTCCAAGAAGCCTCAAGGAGCTTCGCTGCTAGGGTTTAGGGTTTAGGTTTTAGGGTTTAGGGTTTAGGGCTTAGGGCTTAGGGCTTAGGGTTTAGGGTTTAGGGTTTAGGGTTTAGGGTTTAGGGTTTAGGGTTTAGGGTTTAGGGTTTAGGGTTTAGGGTGGACAGGCTTCCACAAACCCAGAAAACCCCAAGATCCTGGAACCTCTGAGCCTGCTCCTTATCCTCATGAGCCCTTACAACCAACACATGAAGATGGCCCCTGAACCCTAAACCCTAAACCCTAAACCCTAAACCCTGAACCCTAAACCCTAAACCCTGAACCCTAAACCCTAAACCCTGAGTCCCAAAGACCCTCGGATCCTGCCTGAGAAGCCAGGGATGTCGAAGAGGGTCATGGGGATTGTCACCTTCCACGCACTGGCTCTTGATAGGGAGCTAGGAAACCATTTAAATATAAAACGAACTCGACCCTTAATTCAGAGAGGGATGATTCAAGAATCTTCAAGAACAAGTCCAGGCAAGGAAAGGACTGGCCGACGTGGGTTTCAGAGGGTTTCATGGTAGGGGATTTAGGGGCCTTGGGGGCCTTAGGGGCCTCTAAAGAGGCTTTGAGAGTCTCAAAGTTCAGGGTTCGGATTCAGCTTGTCTTGAGGCTGGCCGCAAGGTCCCACACGATGAAGAGGAAGCCGATAAACGTCCTAGGTCATGAGACTGTTGGTTAGCAGGGAATGAGGGGAATTAGGGCCTTATGTTTATATATATATATATATATATATATATATATATAGCCTTTAAGGGTTTATTACCCTTATGGGTGTACATACGGTACCTCATTCCCCCATTCCCTACTAACCATCACCATCAGTAAGGAGACCCCTACGGACCCTCAAGACCGCGAACCAAGAAAGAGACGACAGGAGCTCTGAACGGTGTGCAGGGGAGCACCAAGATCATCCTCATCCTTCATAACACAGAGAACAAGATGAGCAGAACAGGCTGATGCCAGGAATCCATAGCACCCGTTTCGGGCTCCTTGGCTTGCAAAGGAGCTTAGGACGGTCTTTTGCGGCTGGGGGTTTGGGGGACAAAGGGCTCGGTGGCTGAGCTCAGACAAACACAAATCAACAAAAAGCATGCAGATCTGTCGCGCCTAATGAGTCGGGGTGCACCATCTACGGATGCGGAATCTGCGGTGTGTGAGTTATGCTTGCAGCCCGGCATCGAAGGCACAATGATGAGGGGTTGCAGACACGTGTTGTCCTTCACCATCTCGTTCATTCGGGCCTCTGTTTCATGCGGAGCCGTTGCTCCGCAAAAATTCCGCAAGAATCCCCGAAACCATCGCAGAGTCACTGCGGAAAGGCATCCGAAGGCTCCGGTTCTGGCAAATTCTTAGGGCGTCCGAGGCCCCATCCGACGTAGCGCGCATGGATCTCCTGCGCAGCGCGGTATGGGGAGCTTCTTTAAGTGAAGGAATGGGCTACGATGGCTCTTAGCAGTTCGACACCGTCAACTGTCCTTTTCGCTTTTCTCTGCTGTTTGTAGGAATCATGCAGCGCGCGATTCCACGTCGGAAGCCTCAGCTTTGCAAAACTTGTGCGGCTTGCACCGCCTGAGAATGAGTTTCATGGGCTTTTGCGGAGTTCTTTATGTGCATTGTATATACAACATCTCCTGTTTCGGGAAGAACCCAAAATTGACTTTCAGGTCGGCAGCATCTTGATCAAGCTTGCGAAGGCTCCCACGGACGCCTTCGGGGCAAGAAGGCCGGAGTCACGACAGTCACGGAGTCATACAGAGGTAATTCCCACCGATGTGCTGGCCTGGTGCGTCAGCGTCAACGACGGCTGCATGCCGACAGGAGCCGTATCCTCAACAGGAGAAGAAGGAAAAACTCATGGCAACGGCCACCAGAGCACGGAATCACTGTCAAACACTGCTGCAGATGGCTGTCCTCAAGCTCGTCGGTCAGCTTGAGGCTCAGCAGAAACCACCGGTCGTGAACGCTCTTGACCTGGCCGAGCAGGGCCGATTCATTGGAAGGGAAGCGAAGACTCGCAAGGGGAGACCTCGTGTGCGAAGGACTTCTCGAAGATGACATCTCCAGAGATCTCACTGCCGTCTCCATTCTCATCCCCCGCCAACACACCTGCGGGCTGTCAGAGTTTTGTTTCATTCCCCGGGCTCTGTCACATGCTCAAGGCAGCCTTGCATCGGCTTCACAAGCTTCGGGCCCATGGCCGCAGCAAGGCATGCCTGAAAGTCGGGAGAAGGCTGAGTAAGGCAGACAGCACAGGAGGAGAACCAGGTACTCAAAGGGGTCGCAGCAGAAATGAGCCAAACGACACAAAAGACACAAAAGACACACACACACACACACACACACACACACACACACACACACCTTGTCAATCGTGTCTAGCTCCTGCCAGGCATCTGAGGGTTCGGCTGTTGATGAGGACGCGCGATCCAGCTGTGAGGAGGGTGCGCGCTCGTAGCTCCGGGAAGGATCCAGGGGCAAGCCACTCCTGGACAGCACCTGCGCACCAGGCTACTTGGGCACCGAGGGCATCTCGTTACTAAAACAGCTTGAAACCTGTCCCTGCTCTTGGAGTTGCTCCACGGCTCCCGCACCTTGCGGTGCTCTGCCAACAAACGCGTGTGCAAAGCACACAGCCTAGGAGTCTGGAATTGTTCGAGGAGTGTGGTGCTGGGATCAGAGTTAGGGTTCAGAGAACTTTGTTCCTCCTAAGACCCTCCCGGCAACGTCTCGAGAGCCCCACCGGCGCTTTCCCTCCAAACCCCAATATCCCAATTTGACACTTTAAAGCTAAGCCATGCTCAGCCTCCCCAGAAGTTACCGAAACCTGGATCCACACACTGAGCCGAGGCCAAGGGGCTCGGCCGACAAGGCTGCCTTTCAGAGAGAGCAGTGATGAGCAGTGTTCTGGGGCGGGCATTCTTGGGTCTTGTACCGACAAGAGCCTACCTTTAGAGAAACAGAGGCGGCTGTTTTCGCTAACGCTAGCTCCGTCACTCTCGATTCCTACTGCACTGCTGCAGCATTAAAGAGGCTCTCGATCGACCTCCTAGATGATCGTCAGTCTAGGTAGAGGTTGCCGAACCCACGCCGCACGACCGAAACAACAGCTGCCGAGAAAGCCTCATGCGTCCATGGAAAGCCTCGACCCCTTGTCCCATTCCATCCCTACTTCTGAGGGAATACAATGAACGTGCAAAAGAATTGGGCAAGGCGAGCGAAGTACGCGCACCACGAAAAATGGGTGGCGCCAACCAAAACTCAACACCCCGCGCCTCATAATCGTCCGCCGCCGTTGCTATGGAACTCATGCTGCAGGGGGCGGCGTCCGCTCTTATTGCTGTTCACTGCTCGAGTCAAGTCCTCTCCAGGCTATGGCTAGGGCTATGGCTATGGGGTGATCAACTCATGGGAGCCTTCCCTGGACCAGCTTCTTGAACCGGTAAAGGCAACTTGAAGCCCCAAGTTCGCCCCAGGGGCCGAGCTTCTAGGCGCTGCTGCAGAGATGCGCAAACGCACGCAGTAACGCCCTGGTTGCGGCCTCGGTGGTCAATCTGTGAAACTTGCACTGGGTGCCCGCTGCCTTCAGGGTACCAGGCAGCTCTGCATACCAGGCAGCTCTGCACGAACGTTGGGTGAGACGACACGTTGTGCCCTCAGGCTTCCAACTGTGCATCTCGACCATTGCCGTCTGTGCTCATAGCCTGAGACTGGAGTCAGCATGATTATGGGGGTGTGCTGCCCATGTCGCATGTAAACATGACAACCACTATGACAACGATTGGCTTCTCGGCTTCTTTGTGCTTGCAATGCTTTTGGCCCTTTGCCTCTGGGAGCTTCTCCTCGGGCACGGAGATGCAGGCTGCATCGATGAGGCTTCCACCGTTGAGCAGGGCCTGCGTGTCCTGGAAAAACTGGGGGTGCTCCGGACATCTTCTTGCGTTTCGGGATTCGAAGAAGGCCAGGATTTTGTACGCAGAGGGGAGGGGCCCCTTGTGGGGGGCACTTCGGAGGCACCTTCAGAGGAGCACGCAAGAAGATCAAGGGTCAGATGCTGAGCAAGCCCCCCGCACTTCCAAGGGCTCCTGGTTGTTGGCAGCTGCCTGAAGAGCGGAGGAGGAGCCTCGCCCATGACGCTACTCCAGGTTGGGCACCGGATGGAAGCAAAACGACCCCAAAAATATTCCGATGTTGAGGACGTTCATTTTTAGGGTTTGCCGACCACCATGCTGCATGCAGCGAATCGAACACCCTCCCACACGCGCCTCCAGATGTCGGAATGCAGTGGTAGAAGCAGAATCGGTTTGTGGAGAGCGTGGCCGCACCTCTGGTAGCGCTGCTCAGCTAACCAGCCAAAACAGAGCCCTTCACCACTAGTAAATAAGCATCGAAGGCCTACAACCATCCATAAATATCTATGAAACCCTGAACCCATGTATAAAAGTTGAGGAGAGTCACGAGGGAAGATGGGGTCGTTCATCACCGTGCAGGTGTTCGAGCACTGGTAGGCAGCGAAGTTGTGGTCGCTCTGCGGTGCTAGGGAGCACCTGCGAGATCTTCTCAGAACCGCTTACAAAAGAGACACAATCATGAAATAGAAATATACTACAAGAAATAAACAATAAGTACTATACAAGCATAATGACACAAAGAGAAATGAAATTATATATATATATATACACACACACATATAGAAATATATATTACATACTTACATGTATATCTTTCTATGCAATGATACAATAGTATAATCACATAATGATACAATCATATAATCATGAAGTCATACAATCGCATGATCATAACAAAAGATGAGAATATAAGGAAATCAAGCGAAATCACACAGGAAAAACACCGAAAAAAAAAAATATATATATATATATATATATAATCGTAATACACTAATACATTCACATGCTGCACAATACACTTGCTTGATAGACCAAAAGCGTAGCTCAAATTAGGCCTAAGCAGCCCGACAAATGCTCCGAAGCCCCGCTTTTTGAAAATCAAGGCGCTTGTAGGCGGACTTGCTAGGATCACTGATTTCGCTCGGTCTCCTGGAAGTGGTTCCATGGCTTTGGGGATTTCGAGACTGACGGCTTTGGGCTTTGGGGCTTTGGGTTTAAGGCTCTGGGCTTGCGGTCATGCACGCCAGTGCTGACAAATCACAGAACACATCCTTTTCCGTTGGAACCGTGTCTGATCTACCAGTGTAAGCTTCTACAGTGCACCGGCGAACATACAGCTGGAGTGGATGATAGACGTAGCTGGAAACCCTGAAATCCTTGCCTGCGCTCTCGAATGCAGCAATTGCAGGTACACTCCTTTGCATTGAGGACCTGCACGAAGCAACTCCACACAATCTTACAGCATGTACCATGTCGAGGCTCATTGCAGCATATTATGGCATATGTCTCGGTATGTACACCATGAAAGCAGCATGGACACCGAAGCTACGGACAGTGGTCGAATGGAAGGCTCTCTGGCCTTGTTGTACTTTGAGAAGAAGCCCTTCACCCGTGCATGGGCAATCTCTGGCCCCACGAGGGCCAGGCACACCTCGAAAACAACAGCGCAGCCGTGGGGCAATTCTTGAGGTACGCACAAGCCGTCATGTACAGGAGTGCTGCGCAAGAAACCCAGCAATCCAATACATCCAGAACGAGCGCAGCACACGCGCAACTGCACATCACCGCCCAAGGGATAACTCTTCGACGCACAACAGGAGAACCATTGTGGCAAGCCAAGGCGCTAGAAGTAAATGTCTTATCCGCATGGCCTTGCACGAAGCCAAGCTGATATTCAGTTGTGTGACCGCGGTGCTCGTCGCACAACGACAGAACGTGTCCCCTACACGGGCGCCCCGGCTCAGGGCGGCGACGCCGCGAGCTCTCTCTGTTCGCTATCCGAAGGGTAAGCTGGGGGGTACCAGCTTGTGCCAAAAACCCAGAGGCCCAAAAGGCCAAAAACATCTTGTTGCAACATCATGTTCTTGGTGCGAACTGACCGTCCAGCTGGCCGTGACCCTGGTGCCGATCCACAATGCAACTAGAGAACCTCTTTTCATAAGCGGCTGTGAAGGTGAAACATTTTTACAACCTCAGCTCATGGGCTATCCAGAAGACGACGTGTTATTCGTGCAACCACACCTCAGTTGCCGGGATGCGAGAGAACCTGCAAGAAGCATCTGCAAACGGCTGTACAAAGACCGAGTGCACCACTGTCAAAGCCCATCTATCCTGTCTCGTAGCAACCACCTTGTTGAAGTGGCTGCAGTGATCAATGCATGAAGATCAATTTCCTCACTGTGCTGTCCACGACATTGTCTGACAAAATGAGGGCTTGCCACACAAGACTACAGGACGACTGTTTTCCGTCCACTTCACAAACTTCAAGAGTCTAGAATAGGCACACAAATGCACAATGGCACCAGACCTCGTGCTCTATCTTGTGGGAGTCGAAGAGCACCAGCCGCCTGCAAAGGGAAACCCAAGGCCGTCTCCAGTCAAAAAAGGAGCTTCTGGAACCCTGCGAAGCACTGGGGCCCCGGGCCCCCCCTTGGGTAGGACCTCTGCGATGCCGGCGGTAGAGGGCAGGGGTGGGCCCCGGAGAGGGGCCGCCGCCGCGCGGCAGCGCAGTGCACCCCCGGCCGTGCTCGGCCAGTCCTCATTCCGCATCTTTTCTCAAACTGTTCGCGCGCTTGTGCTCGTCTTGATCAGGCATTCAGATAGCAACATCAAGGGCCTCCTCCCGGAACATCTGAATCCCGAACCCCTGCTCAGCCTCCTCGTTCAGGTAGAGGATTCCAGTGATGGACCTCCGCCTTGTCTCCGCTTGGAAGATTTGCACCCAATCGCGAGAGAAGGGAATCCCAACAACACGCTCCTCCAACTATCGGCGTGCCAACGGTCACCTTCCCCAAGTGAACCAACCCGCCAAAATGCGAAGAATGTCAGAAATCACATCCCTTCAGGAGGAGGAAAAAAAAAATATATATATATATATATATATTAAAATGAAAGAGAGCCCCAGCCGTGCCTCACGGCACCCCGCTGCAGCCAAAAGTACCACCCCAAAGGTCCGAATCTGCCAGATTCCTCACCAAGCCCTGGGCCGGACGAGGGTGGCACTTGAACGTTCGAGGTTGATGTGGAAGATTGTGGAAGCATGATGCTGCTACCTTTTTGCAACGGTGCTTCCCACGACTCTCTTCCTCGCCGTCTGATATCCCCAACTTCACGTTCCCCCGGTCTACCAGGTCATCTCATCTACTTCTACTCTCCTACCTGTCCACATGTCGGATGTCATAAGTGTTGAGGCATAATTTGTTGAAACAGAAGAACAAACCCAGCTCTTGCGGATTTTCGAACTTCGAGGATGCAAATGCGCAGAAACACAGCCCCCTCAAGAATCTGAACAGAGCTGGCGTCCGTCCGTATGCCACTTGTAGAAGCCACTGCCATCCGTGTATTGAGCCTTGGAACAAGGTACTTTCGCAGAAGGACAGCAGGGCAGAAAGGACGCATCAAGTGTCCGAGCGATTGTGCTGCAAGCAGCCAGCTGAGTCCATGCAGGGACCACGAAAGTTCTTCTCCTGGATGCTTGTTGAGAGCCTCTGGGAAACGACTGCGAGACTTCGTAACGGGATGCTCCTTGAAACCCCGAGCCCCAACTCCATGGCTCCGCCTGTCTCCAGGACCAGAGCTGTCGCTCTCAGCCGTCGGTGGCAGAGCTGTAGCGCGGCTCCGCCAAGCACCTGGCCTGCCCAGAAACGCCACATGTGCACATGGTACGGCATGCTGTACCGCTCAAGCCCATGCTGCCCATGCTCTGCACGAAGTGGGCAAAGGGGGCAAAGCGGGGCAAAGCTTTGACACCTCAACCTGCCTTCGTCAGTCGGAGAAAAGGATGCAGGATCCCGAAGGTAACAAACCCGATCCGTGCCTTGGTACGTGACACAGAGAGCCCATGTCCATGCCCATGCACGCGAAAGCGGGATCTTACATGGTGACAGACGATCATGGACATGTAGCCGCATCGGGCCGCAGGGGGAACAAATTCCTGTCGAGCCGCGAACCTCTGTGTTTCCTGCCTGGACTTTGGGATTTGGAAGCAGCCCACCGGGAGTCGAAGCCTGGGCCGAATCAACTGATGCCAATGTTGCAAAGCAAAGGGCTTCCTGTTTGGCTTCTGTTGGAGCTGCGCCTGCTTTGCAAGGTCTCCAGAAAGCAGAGGGGCGACAGGTCGCTGCAGGCAGTTTCTATTGAAAAGTCGTTCTCGAATCCAAGAAAAAAGCTGATCCAAGCTGCGTCACCAATGACTGCAGCTCGCGCTGAAGGTCGGCAAGCAATGTTGCTGAGAGCACGCCATCCACTACCACAACCTTGCAAGAAGCAACTTTTGATGCAATCATCCATATGTGGAATACACAACAGTCGCTGCAAACACAGTAGCCTCTCCGCGCTCCAAATGGGTCAAGGCCGTGCCGGCCAGGTGAGCGTCCAGAAGAGGCTCAGCCTGTCGCGCAGCCTGCATAAAGAAAACAAGAGGGGGATGTTCACTTCTTGCCACACGCACTTGCACATACCCGCTGCTGAGAGTATGCGGGCACCACAGCCCTAAACCCAAAACGTCAACCCGGCTCAGGGACTGGATCCCCAGCTTCAGGAGTGCCAGGTGGACAAGAAAACCTCAAGAAGGAAGGGCACTGTGGCCTCTTCTGCGGATTGCCCATCACGAAGGAGGGGAACCCAAAGGCCGTCATAGAACGCGTGACCTGCCGTCCCCACCTGGGTTCAACGAATCGACCAAACAGCAGCACCTGTGCACCCTTGGACAACACAGTTTACAGCCCTTGACAACAGGACGCCTACAGATGGCGTCTTCTGCTTTCCGGCCCTCACAACATCTCTTGCGGCACAGCAGCCCCGGCCAAGCCCACGAAAGGCAGCACAGCCCTCAGCGCAGAAGGCCATTCCGCCGTCTTGGCAGCCTCCTCCTGCACCCCATCAATTACACCACATGTGCGCTGCGGCAGCGTGGAACACCCAAAAGCCCCCGAGATGTGGCGGTATCTTTCGACATCTTCCCACTCCGTGCCTTAGCCTGCGCGAGGCGTGCCAAGCCTGAAGCAAGCCTGCGCTCCAGAAACAAGCAAACGCGTGGCCACTCAACTACTCAGCCACGACTCCCTGCGTACGGAACCACTCACGGCACTACTCCTGGCACATCCTGGCACTATGCACTACTCATGTAGTTGAGCTGGAACTTGCAGGCTTCAGGTTAAGAGCAACCTCCGCGCACTGGCGAGTTGCAGACATCGAGAGCGCAGGGGATGCATGGCATCGGTTGAGGAATGAACTGGGGTTTTGCGGGGGTGCATGGCACTAATTTCACACTGTTCACGTGATGATTCTGAAACATGGCAGCTCACAAATTGCAAGCTCACAACACAAGCAAGCTTCGATCCCAGCGTACAGCGAAAAGCTGATCATGTTTGCACTATGGTGCCCTATCTTAAAACTGCGATGCCCCGGGCGTAATTTCAGCCCAACGAGAACCAAAGCGCCGCGGCACATGGCTTCGTTAACGTGCGCGCGGCTTCTTTCTCTACAGGCCTTGAACGGTTGGATGCTCCTGAGGCTGGGAGTTGCCAAACAAATGTGCACAGCACTTCGGCATTGAAAACTTGTGCTGGCCGCATGATACTTAAGGCAGGAAATATGACAACAAACCGAGGCCTTGCTGCAAGAATCTGCAACTGGTCTAGACGAGGGTTTCCACAACCGGAAACTCTCAAACCCACGGGTAGCTACTTCCATTGGGGTTTGAGCTGAGTGCGACCGATTTGCGCTTCGAAGAACGCGCATCTGGGAACCTGACTGCAACTATCTCGACCTTCTACCGCGCATGGGCATAACAAGTGATTTGAGCCCCAAATCAGTTCCGAGCCATTTACAAGTTACCGACATCAATCACTTCCTTTCCACGTTTTTCCCCCTCAGCGTCGCGACATGTGAGCCGTCCAGAAAACTTTGCACGCGGAGCGCCATGAAATCTAAGACATGGCTTTCCCGAAAGCTTGAGGCTGATAACCTTGATGCTGACAGGCCATGTGCCCTGTCGCAAAGATGTGAAAGCTCTCCACGCAAACTGGTCTTCGACGCCATGGGATTAAATCAAGCGACTCCCTCCGCAGCCCGAAACAGACCTGCTGATGGACGCTGTGACTGTTACCCGTCGGCCCTATGAACAGTGCCCTCGAGGCGCCAGAAATGAAACGGGAACCTTTGCAACTGAGAGTTGGTGAGCTTCACGTCGAAGTCACGGAGGAAGTGAAGGAGGAAGACCAACAACTCGTCCCGGGCGAACTTGTATCCTCAGAACTCTGCACACACAAGGCGCAGATGGATTCATATTGGTCTTTGGGCTTTGGGCTACAAGACACCTACCAAATGAGCCCCCACGGGGCAGCAGCTTTGGTTTCAACAGCACACTCAGCCAGCCCACTTGTAATAGAGAGATGCTGCGAGTTCTGAACGTGCCACCCAATTCCAACAAACCGTGAGCTTCGTCCGAATCCAATCCAAGAGTCCGATGCACATCCGGTTACCCCCACCAAAGGAGGCGAAGTAAGTGGGATCGAAGGTGCTATCGATGAACTTACCATCACGCAGATGACGCTGGATGAGAAAAGACTTGCAGTCCTCCGCCTTGCTGTGTCTTCCAGCAGGTGCATAAAGTAATGTCCAACCTTTCGGCACCACATAGCCGTCTACCTCCGTGTCTTCACGCAACTTTCGGCTAGTCACTTGAACCGGCGGCGTCATTCGCCAGACTTCCTGCAAAAAGGCGCGGGTCTGGTGGGCAGAGTCCAAGATTCGTCGGGTGACCCGGCTCTCGCCATCCCAAACTTCGCGCACCTCCTGCACATGTCTCTTCAGACACGATCCTACCTTGATCCTAGCAGCCCCTGCCTGACTAGGGGTGTGTTCCTAGGGGGTTAGTGATAGTGGCTTTTTTGGGTTAGTGGGTTTACGGTGATTTGGGCTTAAACCTGTCCGCCTGCCGCAAAAGGGCCTCCACACTGGGAAGTTCCTTCAACCAGTAAAGGCAGCTTTGAATGGAGCAGAGGGTCGTGTCGTGGCCTGCAAACATCATCGCCACGCAGAAGTCTGAGAGCTCGTCTTCGCCGTTCATCTCATCTGCCTGCCTCGGTTTTGCTGAGCCTCCGCATGACGCGGGCCTGTGCCACTAGACTCAATCAAGTAAGCTCAGGGATAAACCTCCGCAAATCCCCTGAAAACCTCCATGAAACCCTCTTGGCACAAAATCATTCGAAGCATCCAGGCCACAGCATCGTGTCCAACATGGTGTTGATTTGAAACATCCGGCATGGATCCTTGAGTTTCTTGCGCTTCTTCTCAATGAGATCTTGGAATTCTTGGACCAGCGCTTCCCGGGCCTTCATGCATTGATGGAACGGGAATCCAGGGATGTCCAATGGTAAGACATAACCCAAACCTTTGAAGGTCTCTTCGAAGAGCTGCATGAAACGATCGCTTTTGGGCCCACCGTTCTCAACTCCCAGAATCACAGCCTCACCGCACTCAAAAGCGTATTTCTTGATCTCCAGATGCAGATCCCTCGATGTACGACCTTCGACGTCCAGCCAAAGCTGCAAATGCTTGGCAGACAACCTCTGCAGGCATGGCAAATAGGAATCAAGCTGTCGGTCGACAAATGCCCGTGAGCTAAGGGTACGAATCGTCTTGTGGAGCGGGTCATTCACCATGGGGAGGGACTTCAGGCCAACTAGCTTTCGGAAGTGTAACGGCCAGGCCAGGTTCTTCTCGGAGAATAAAAGCTTGGTGTTGGCGTCAGTGACTGCCAGAATCACAGTTGGCGAAAACAGCAAGTGTGAGCTGCAAGTGCCACCGTATTGTGATAGCTTGCCCTGGCGCGCGCAAAGCTTACAGGATGGCTGCGAAAATGTTTTCGGCTAGATTCGACTTTGAACATGTTTCTTGCCCATTTGAACACATGCTACCCTCCCTCCTCAATGAAGCCCAGCGGATCTCGGATGTAAGCCAAAGTCTCTCCCAGCAATGGCAATGACCAAGAGCTGCCGGGCGGGAGGCGCCGCCAACGCCGCCGTCGCCACAACAACCAAGCTGATACTCCGGCAGCCACGATGGCAGCTAGCAAGCTTTTCTGGGACGTTTGCGGCTCCATCCGCTGGGTAGCAACGGTGCAGAAACGGACTCTTGCCGTGGGGAGGCTCCGTACCCACTTGGACGAAAGCCTGAAAAAGTGTTCCGGAAAAAAAAGCTTGATCCGCCACACCACATAGCTCGAGTGCCGAACTGGGCATCTTGAATTTCATCCGCATCTGCACCTGGTTAACATATGGGAAGGATTACCGCGAGTCCGGTTGTGGAGAGCGAGAAGGCAACATCAAAACATGACTTTCATTGCCTTGAGGGTGACCCCACGCTTCCCCGCACCCCAATGTCAAGTGTCGGTGCCATGGATTGCCGTGGTGTATGAAACTGGTGGTCTGCTCAGTAACCCCCATCTCTGACATGTCCCTCGGCACGATTTGGCTCCGCGGTGTTAACCGAAACTGAGACGTTGGGGCTTCAACTTTCAATTACGGATCGGCTTGAAATTCAGCATTGCCACCAAACCCGCAACACCCTCTTCGGCCTGCGAAGAGCCACTACGACTGGAAACCGGACAACCCTTGCAGCAATTCCGCATCCTGAAGGTCACTCCCCTAACCTCTTCTGCGCTTGCCCCGATGGGGACGCCCTGTGTACACTGCTCCATCGCGTTTTTCAGCCTCTTGTGGTGCTTCGGCGTACTGTCTCTGGAAATCCGGCGTTTGCCTGGATGCCCCGGTCTCACACAGAACTCCTTTCGCGCACACAGTAGGGTTTACAAAAACACAAACACACACACTCACACACACACACACACACTCACACACACTCACACACACTCACACACACTCTCACACACACTCTACAAAACACCTTTCGTTGAGGTTGGACACCCCAAAGCTTGCAGAACACCCTTGGTTTTGAGGTTGAAGAAACACCAAGGTTTTCGTCTCTGAGGTTAAGGACTCACCAGGGTTTGCAGAAAAACTTTCGTTGTGAGGTTGAGGACACCCCCGGGTTTACAATCAACCTGCCATGTTGAAATGGATGAAACGGCTTAAATGGCTGAAATCGTGGAAATGGAGGAATCCTCACCCCACCTCCCCGAGATCCCATGATCATCCACAAAGACGATGAAGATTGCGCAAACAAAGTGTTGCGCATTTCAGGTCTGTACAGAGCCACAATCAATCAGGCGTCGCGAAAACATTACACCCTGCCACACCGGGCGGCGCGATTATATCCCATGCCCTGTTAAATCCTTTCTCACAAATTACGCCAGGCATGCCCAAGATCAACGTTTACAAAAGCAGCGCAGGGGAGGGCAGGGCGGGGCGGGGAGCGGAGGAGAGCCTATATGAAACGAACAAAAGTTAGCCATTTTGTTAACCTTGTTTGTGCTATCAAACGGCCTATTTGAAACAAGCAACAATAAACATCTTGTTAACCTCAGTTGTTGTCTTGAGCAAGGACTATTGGAACGAACAACAAACAAGTCCAACATTGCTCATCATAAGAGTACACACGTCAATATTAAAGTCAATCTTGATTTTACTATGACTATGAATATAAATAGTTGAACATGAAACACAATTAATATTCGTGTTATAACGTCCGATACGGTTGCATGATACAAAAAAACGATCTGTTACAGGACTTGTTTCTTTGCCTTTGTCTGGTTAGGTGTTTGTTTGACTGACAAGACAGGAGCCGATCTGTTACGGAACTTTGATTTTTTTCTGTTTAGAGCTTGGTTTCTTTGTTTTGGTATTTTTGCTTTTGGGGGTTGGTTGAAGACATAAGCCGATCTGCTACGGAACTTCTTTCTGCACCCTTTCCCTTTTTATGTTTGGTTGAGGGCTTAGGCTTTGGGGTTTAGGGTTTAGAAATTAGGGTTAGGGCGCTGGGTTTAGGAGTTTGGGGTTTAGGGTTCAGGGCAGAGCTCACGGGGTCAAAAAGGTTGGTTGAGAGTCGTCGCCACATTAGGGGGAAAACCCATGACCAAATAACAGAGCATACTCAGAACTGCCACAAAGGCAGCAGTAGAGTCAATAGAGGCATTGATCTGTCCCAATGAGGCGTAAGTCGCCGCAGATGCAGCATACGCCAGGACACGCCAGGTGATTCCACACGCATCGCCACCCTGGACTTCAGCAAATGCACGTAGTGAAATTTGTCGCTGTTGCAGGTCCAGGGCAAGGCCATCCACCAACTACCAGAGCTAGCTTGCACGGCCGAAGGCCCTAGGCTAACGTGTCCAGATGTGAAGAATGGAAGCAAATGCAAACTGAGAAGCTATGTATTGTGTGAAGTCGACCCAGACCTTTGTGAAAGCACAAAAGAAAGCTTCACGCATGCTGCGGCTGCATGAAGAAGCGATGCCTGCTGAGCAGAGTGGCTGCTATGCAAAACATAAGCATGGATTCTGTTAAAGCATACATAAGTTTGGTAAACAGGGTTGAGTAAAACACAACTACCGCCGTTGAGGGACTAAAGCTTTACGGTAGGGTCTATACCCGTCTCATATAGAGTCAGATAGAGCCAGGGGTATAGTTTTGAGAGCACCGCAAAAGGGCTCCAACGCTTTCTGACTGCAAAAGGGCTCCAACGCTTTCTGACTGCTTGTTGCATGCAACGAGTGAAGTCTTGTAGCGGCTCAAACAAGTGGTTCGCGCATCAAAGCACCTGCATAAGCACTATTTTGGACACAGTCACACATCCTTGGCTCGATTCAGCTGAAGGTGCTTTGTCACATTAAGCCCCCATTTGGACGCCTCCAGCCGACCAGCCATGTCAAGGTATAAGGAAAAACCTATACAGTTTCTACAGTACGCATGTGTTGACTCGGCGAACGCACGCACTTTGCGAGGAACGTGTCCCAGCAATGGCAGCCTGGCAGCCTTGGGCTAGCAGGCGCGAAGCCGTTGCATGTCAACGCTCAATTCCCACCCATCTTAATCTTGTCCATTGCCGTGAACAAGCTCGGACATATGTTCAGGGTGCAAGAGGCGCTGTGGCATTTGACTTGCTTCCGCAGGTTTTCGTGAGTCTGCTCCAATGATTTTGCATCCAGCATTGCACAAAGGCACATCACGTGAATCACCTCGGTCTCCTTCTTTCCATGGGGATTGTTGGCATGCACGCACCGTTTATACGCTGCACTTGCAAGTCCGGCACCAAGGGGGCTTCCTTGGAAAACAGCCATGTTGTTGCCAGAAAACTCACGAAAGTCTCGGTGAGTGAACTTGTCCTGACCTCCCAAATCTTGGCTTTCATCACGGCTTCCAAGTTCCTTTTCATGGCTGCCATGGCTCATTGCCGCCAGCAAGCTGGGACACACCTGGAGAATACAGTCGGAGCCACCTTGGACATCGTGCTCGAATTTTGTGCACTCTTCCTGCTTTCGAATGTTGCCAGAAAACTCCTTGGCCGATTTCGCATCCAGCGCAGCACAGCGGCAAACGTGTGTGACCACATGAGTCTCAATCTTGCCGGAGGGGTCATTGTCGGCCACACATTTGCGATAAAGTGCCTTAGCGAGCCCCTCGCCCATCGGGCTGTTTTGGAACACGCCCTTGTCGTCGCCGGACGCGCCTGGAAGGAATGACTGACCTCCATCCGTAGTACGTTGGCTTGTGTCGTGGCTGTCGGTGCTTGTGTCGTGGCTGTCCTGGCTCGTGTGTGTGTCATGTCTGTCCCGGCTGCTGTCGTGGCTGTCGTGGCTTGCAGAAGCCCCCGTTTGCGAAACCGAGATGATAGACAACGACTTCGGCATCTTCGGAAGGAAGTCACGCAAGCTCCACATGTTTTGTATCTTGAAGGAATTCACTTCTTGGACCTGGCCTTCAGCATGTGGCACTGCGCCGCGCAGCAGCAGCACCGTTGCTGCCACCAGGAGGGCGCCCACGAGCAACAATGCACCTTTTCGCTTAAGGCTGGCCCTGTCTGCATCTTCACCTTCGTTCTCCTTGAGTTCGCGAAGCAGCTGTCGGTTGTCCTCAATGTCGAGCCCTGCTTCGCCGTGCACCATGGTTGCAATTGCAACGGGTCTGGCAATCAAGAAACAGTTGAGGGCAAGAGCCAAAAGCACTGTCAACCGAGCGACGACAAATTACAGCGGCGGTTACATGAATACTTCGCGTGTTCCAAGCAACGCACAACCCACCAGCAGGAACATGACCACCCGACTCTCAATCTTGCCAGAGGGGTCATTGTCGGCCACACATTGCGACAAAACGCGTTCGCAAACCCCTCGTCCGGGGTGTCTCGTGTGTGTGTGTGTGTGTGTGTGTGTGTGTGTGGGTGGGTGTGTTGGTGTGTGTTGGTGTGTGTTGGTGTGTGTTGGTGTGTGTTGGTGTGTGTTGGTGTGTGTTGGTGTGTGTTGGTGTGTGTTGGTGTGTGTTGGTGTGTGTTGGTGTGTGTTTGGTGTGTGTTGGTGTGTGTTTGGTGTGTGTTTGGTGTGTGTTGGTGTGTGTTGGTGTGTGTTGGTGTGTGTTTGGTGTGTGTTGGGTGTGTGTTGGGTGTGTGTTGGGTGTGTGTTGGGTGTGTGTTGGTGTGTGTTGGTGTGTGTTGGTGTGTGTTGGGTGTGTGTTGGTGTGTGTTGGTGTGTGTTGGTGTGTGTTGGTGTGTGTTGGTGTGTGTTGGTGTGTGTTGGTGTGTGTTGGTGTGTGTTGGTGTGTGTTGGTGTGTGTTGGTGTGTGTTGGTGTGTGTTGGTGTGTGTTGTGTGTGTGTTGGTGTGTGTTGGTGTGTGTTGGTGTGTGTTGGTGTGTGTTGGGTGTGTGGTGTGTGTGTGTGTGGTGTGTGTTGGTGTGTTGGTGTGTGTGGTGTGTGTGTGTGTTGGTGTGTGTTGGTGTGTGTTGGGTGTGTGTTGGTGTGTGTGTTGGGTGTGTGTTGGTGTGTGTGTTGGTGTGTGTGTTGGTGTGTGTGTTGGTGTGTGTTGGTGTGTGTTGGTGTGTGTTGGTGTGTGTTGGCGTGTGTTGTGTGTGTGTTGGTGTGTGTTGGTGTGTGTTGGTGTGTGTTGGTGTGTGTTGGTGTGTGTTGTGTTGTGGTGTGTGGTTGGTGTGTTGGTGTTGGTGTTGGTGTGTTGGTTGTGTGTTGTGTTGGTTGTGTTGTTGGTGTGGTGTTGGTGTGTGTTGGTGTGTGTTGGTGTGTGTTTGTGTGTGTGTGTGGTGTGTGTTGGTCTGTGTTGGTGTGTGTTGGTGTGTGTTGGTGGGTGTTGGTGGGTGTTGGTGTGTGTTGGTGTGTGTTGGTGTGTGTTGGTGTGTGTTGGTGTGTGTTGGTGTGTGTTGGTGTGTGTTGGTGTGTGTTGGTGTGTGTTGGTGTGTGTTGGTGTGTGTTGCTGTGTGTTGGTGTGTGTTGGTGTGTGTTGGTGTGTGTTGGTGTGTGTTGGTGTGTGTTGGTGTGTGTTGGTGTGTGTTGGTGTGTGTTGGTGTGTGTTGGTGTGTGCTGGTGTGTGTTGGTGTGTGTTGGTGTGTGTTGGTGTGTGTTGGTGTGTGTTGGTGTGTGTTGGTGTGTGTTGGTGTGTGTTGGTGTGTGTTGGTGTGTGTTGGTGTGTGTTGGTGTGTGTTGGTGTGTGTTGGTGTGTTGGTGTGTGTCTGTGTGTGTGGTTTTGCAGTTTGTGGGTTTCGGAGATTAGGGTCTAGGCGGGCTGAGGATGTATAGGGTTTATTGGGTTTATTGGGTTTTCTGTCTACTGGGTTTATAGAGTTGCCAGGGAGTTTAGGGGTGCCCAGGTTTATGTCGGGGTAAGTGTCGAGGGCTTCGTGCCATATTGGAAGTATGAGCAAATGTTCCCTACACCCACGTAGTCCAATCTGGAGCGAGGTCCTAAACCTAATCCCTGCATCCTACACCCCTAGTTAAACCCCAAAAAAAAACCCAAACCGCCAGAACCCCGCCAAAAGCCCCCCCCCCCCCCCCCCCCCCCCCGCCCCCCAAAACAACAAAAACAACAACTTGCGACACCAGGCTCTAAACCCTAAACCCTAAAGCCTAAACTTTAAACCTGAAACCCTAAACCCTCTACGACCCGCCTCGAGGAGACCTCCACTCTCCCGCTCGGGCCGGTGGGGGCCAAGGATCTCCGTCATGGCCTTCTCCCGGGTACCTCGGCTCACGAACACCAGGGTTTTTGAGCTTGGGGTTTAGAGTTTAGGGTTTAGGGTTTGAGGTTTGGGGTTTAGGGTTCAGGGTTTAAGGTTTAAGGTTTAGGGTTTCGGGTTTAGGGCCAGTTGGGGACACAAACCCTGAATCTCCCCAAGAGAACTAAGCCCAAGCCTTGAATCCCAAATCCATTTTTGGGGTCTCGCGAACGGAGTGAATCAGGGGCTTTCAGGCGCCCTGAAACCGGGTTAAGGGTTTAAGGGTTTAAGGGTTTAAGGGTTCAAGGGTTTAAGGGTTTAAGGGCTTAAGGGTTCAAGGGTTCAAGGGTTCAAGGGTTTAAGGGTTGAAGGGTTGAAGGGTTGACGGGTTGAAGGGTTGAAGGGTTGAAGGGTTGAAGGGTTCAAGGGTTGAAGGGTTGAAGGGTTTAAGGTTTCAAGGGCTCAGGGCTCAAGGGCTCAAGGGTTCAAGGGTTTAAGGGTTTAAGGGACAATCCTACTTACTGCGTTCCCTAAGGCTTTAAGGAGGCCCTAAACCCCTCAGCCCTTAAGTGCATGCCCGAGCGCTGTAGGTGAAGAAGAACTGCTTCGGTATGACGAACCTGGTCAGCGTCTGCTGGCTTGGTCGAGATCTACATCAAGAACTCCAAAACCTTTGCTGCTTTGGTAGAATACTTCGGAGACTCTTCTGAAGAGACCTTGATCCGAAGCCCCAATGCCCTTAACCCAAAAAGGAGGACGAATCTAGACTTGTGTCCGGCTTCCGTACTCCACCATGGTGTGAGCTCCAAGCACCAGCATGGGCCCTCCACTGACAGTCCTAAGACCCTAATCCTAACACCCGAAAGCCCTAAAAGCCCTCCAAAGCCCCAAAGCCCTAGACCCCTGAGTCCCTAAACACTAAACCCTAAGCCCTAAACCCTAAACCCAAAACCCTAAACCCTACCCTAAACCCTAAACCCTGAACCCTGAACCCTGAACCCTGTACCCTGCCCCTCTAAACCCGAAAGACCTCAAGCCCTACAGCCTAGAGCCCTGCAGCCCAGAAGCTTAAAGGATGATCCAGGACTGCCATGGTTTAGGGTTTAGGGTTTATAGGGTTTAGGGTTTTGGGTTTAGGGTTTAGGGTTTTGGGTTTAGGGCTTGGGGTTTGGGGTTTGGAGTTTGGGGTTTGGGGTTTAGGGTTTGGGGCCTTTGCCCTTCAGCGAGTCGCGGAGCTGTGCGCCAGTCATGGGCTTCTCGTTCTGCAGCTGCGACATGGTCACGCCCGGGCCGAACGCAGCAGGCGATTGCAGCTGCTCTATCTGCTTGGCATGGTCCGGCCACTCAGCGGTGGGTCGAACATCGCTCAGCTTCACCGTGTGCGCCTGTCGTCATCCAGTCGACGATGGTTTAGGGTTTGGGGTTTAGGGTTTGGGGATGTAGAGTGGTGGTCTCAGGACAAGGACATTAAGTGTCAGTGTCGGCCTCATATAAAAAGCAAAGGGTTTCGGGGTGTAGGTTTAGGGTTTCGGGTTCCGCGACCCTAAACCCTGAATCCCCAAACCGAACTGCCTTGCAGGGGACTAAAGGACGGACCCTTATAAGGGACCTTAGGGGCTCTTTAGGGGCTATTTAGGGGCTACTTAGGTTTATAGGGATTATAATTATACTTTTTGAGGGGATTAATTATAAAGGGGGATAAGAAAAAAGGGTCCCTTCGAGGGGGTCCCTAAACCCTAAACCCTAAACCCTGAACCCTAAACCCTAAACCCTAAACCCTAAACCCTAAACCCCAAACCCTAAACCCTAAACTCCTTATGATACCCCGTAAGCCACTTGGCCCAGGCCTCAAGTCTTCCGGAATGAGCTGGTCCAGGTCATTGAGCCTCAGCGTTGTGAGAGGAAGGATCGGCTTAGGTGTTCAGGGCTTTCCGGAGAAACCCTCGTGCCTAAACCCTAAACCCTAAACCCTAAACCCTGAACCCTAAACCCTGAACCCCTGAACCCCTCAACCCCTGAAACCCCGAAACCCTGAAACCCTGAAACCTTGAACCCCTGAACCTCAACCCTAAACCCTCAGTGCCGTGACGTGCTAGGTGCTTAGACCGGCCTCGAGCGCACCCACTTGGGGCAAAAAATGGTAAGGGCATTCAAGAAGCATCGGTTCTCACCCTTTAGGGTTCAGGAGTACAGGGGATTAGGGTTTAGGGTTAGGGTTCAGGGTTTTAGGCCTGGAGGACAGGGGCTTAGGGTTTGGGTTTGGGGCATATAGAGCACATTGTGCTTACCTGGTCTCCCGCAGCCCTAAACCCCAAACCCGAAACGGAACAGAGGGTTTGGGGGGTTTGGGGTAATCCGGCCCGGAACAACCCCAAGCCCTAAACCCTAAGCCCTAAACCCTAAACCCTAAACCCTAAACCCTAAACCCTAAACCCTAAACCCTAAACCCTAAACCCTAACCCTAAACCCTAAACCCTAAACCCTAAACCCTCAACCCTCAGCCCCCAAGCCCCCAAGGTGGCGGCCTCTGTAGGGGCACCTTGCGCTGCATCGTGGGCAAGCGCCGGTGGCTCAGGAAATCCGCCAGGACGGTGAGCACCCCTGTGCGGGAATACGATATACCATAGCCGCAGGTGGGGTTTAGGGTTTAGGGTTTGGGGTTTAGGGTTTAGGGTTTAGGGTTTAGGGTTTAGGGTTTAGGGTTTAGGGTTTAGGGTTTAGGGTTTAGGATTTAGGGTTTAGGATTTCAGGTTTCAGGGTTAGGGTTTTGGGGTGCAGGGTTTGGGGTTTTAGAGTTTTGAGGCACACGCCTGGAGGTCATAAAAAGAGCCCCATATAGAGTTCAAGCAAAGCTTCCTTCAAGGGAAAGGGGGTTCCTCGCCCTGAGAAGTTAGAGAGATAACTTAGACCAGGTAGCCCAGAGACAACGTCATTGGAAAAGTGCTGTTTGTTGGTGTTTTCTGCTAGCGTTGTAAAGGAAGCCTGCACCCAAAAACGAGACAAAGGGTATGACACTGAGACTAGCAGGGTAGGGACTGATGTAACCCTGATAGCAGCAACTGTAGGAACATCCCAGTCTTTCATTTTTTGCGACACGTATGCTGCAAAATGTAGGTCACTTGTCAAAGCAGGTTCCCAAAGCTGCATCACCAGAGGCACAAGTAATCTTTCCAAAAGCACTTCTGCTGAAAACACCCTAAACCCCAAACGCGAAAACCTACACCCTGAAGGCTGAACCTTACCTCCTAAACTCACCCTCTTCTCCAGGTTTGGGTTGCCATCGGTGCAAGCTGTAGACTGGATAGAAACCCTAGATGCATGGACAAAAGCAGGGATCATTACATGATAGATCGATATACACATTTTGATATAGCTCGAAGCTTCTTAACGCATGAAAGGTACGTATCTAGATATATGTATGAGGGTGATGTAGGGTAGGTCCTCCCCCAAAAAAACAAAAAACTCACATTTTGGAGGAAACCCCCATGACAATGGGCAGCTCCCTTAAGTTTCATGCGTTGAACTGTTGCCGCTATTCTTGCTATTCCTTTCATATTTTGCTCTCGTCCTCCTCCGACCCCCTCTGCAGAGCAGTCGAACACGAAGCTTGGGGGTGTAACGATGGACACTAATTATGGAAACTCCAACATACCCCCCCCCCCCCCATGTTTCGACCTGCAAAAAGCCCGAAGCCTTGACTATAAACCCTGTGCAATCTAAACCCTAAACCCTAAACTCAAGGCCTGGGTCGTTCGCCCGCCTCCCACAGCTCGGAAGTCGGTACCACCCACATGGGCCCGGTACCGGAGCCCTGGTTGGGACCTTCCTGGGACCTTCCGCCGTGCGTCTGAGACTGCAGGCTCTGCACCAATAACGGAAACAGGTTGTTTGGAAGTAGGCAACTGACTTGAAAAAGCCCTAAACCCTAAAAGTAAGAGGTTAGGGTGGCTTTGCCGCCTTGGACGGCGTGGGTGGGAGAAAGCTGCCAGATGGCCCTCCACAATCGGGCCAGAGCTGCGCTTCGCACCTAACGAAGCTTTCGAGCCTCTTCGGCATCCTAGCCTTCACAGCCTCTGCGCCATGTTGCAGCAAAACCCAGACCCTAAGCCCTATAAACCCTAACTCCGCGAGCCCTTTTGTAGGGCATTTTGGATTCGGGGCCTGTTTCCACGGCTGACGCCCAGAGGTCAAGCACTGTGAGGTACGGCGCCGACTGCGTGAAGAAGTCCTCTACAATGCGGGGCTGCAAACTCAACATTTCACCCGAGATAGTGATGTTTCTCCTAAAGAAACTGCGTCTGTAGCTAGGCCCAAGGGCAACCTTGGAATAAACAGGGTGCCCTTTTTGTGTTTCAAGGGGCTGAGAAGGGCACCTGCACCCCAAAGAAGGGGACTAAGCTGGTGTGTTTTGGGATGGGTTGTGCTTGCTCACACGAAGTTCCCCTCTTCAGACCCCAACGTCTGCTTCCTTTGAGGTGCGGGCTCGGTGAAACTCACTGGAAGGCGCGTTACGGGCAGTGAACTACAGCGAGTCTGCCAAAGCCGCCATGAAAGCCCCAGTCTCCGCAATTGAGGTGCATTGAAAAAGGCATAACAATGCAAGCAGTCTAAACTTCCTCTTTGGGATGGCTCCCTAAACTTTTTAAAGCCCTAATCCCCCTAAATCCCAAAACTCTAAACCCCATCTAAACCCCATAAACCCTCAACCCTAAACCCCATAAACCCTAAACCCTAAACCCCGTAGAGTTTTCGGTTCAGGATTTCAAATATCCCTTCGTCGGGCTTAGGCTCCGTTTCTTGATTAAACCAACATGAAAGGCCGACTTTTTAAAGGCCGCTTCAGAGATTGCTTCGAAAGGCGGTTGCCGCCTATTATCTCGTGACCACCAGTGGCATGTAGCGATATGCGGGGACATGCGGCTCGGCCGGATAGAACAGCCTCTCTTGAGCGATTGCTGCAAGGGTTTGGAGTTTAGGGCTTAGGGTTCCGGGTTTAGGGTTTAGGGTTTAGAGTTCAGGGCTTCGGGTTCCGGGTATAGGTTTTAGAGTTCAGGGTTTAGGGTCTAGAGTTCGAGGTTTAGGGCTAGGGGGCGACGAAGAGGGCGACGAAGAAGCCCTGGATGCCAGAAGGTGCGGAGGCGCAGTCCTCCACAGCGGCCTCCACAAGACCTTTCGCTTCGGTTGAGGAGTTTGGGTTTGGGCTAGGGTTCAGGGTTTAGAGTTTTAAGGTTTAGGGTTCAGGGTTTAGGGTTCAGGGTTCAGGGTTTAGGTTTAGGGTTTAGGGTTTAGGGTTCCGGGGTCAAGGTTTAGGGTTGAGGGTTGAGGGTTCAAGGTTGAAGGACTTGGCGTGTGAAGGGTGTAGATGATTCAAGAATTTGCCTTCTTCCTGTTTTTAACCTACTGGCGTTGAAGCCGAGTTTCACAAACCTCAACCCTAAACCCCAAACCCGTGAAACCTTGGTCTGCAACACCTGGGCCCTGAACCCTCTAGGGGCTAAGGCGGGTTCAGGGGTGTTAAGGGTACAGGGGGGGCTTAGGGGGATTAGGGCTTAGGGCCCGGGAGGTTCAGGGGTTTACGGTTACATGCGGACAGATGGCGCCAACCCATGGGACCAGAGCGGTTGGCCAGGCTCATCCTCGGCTTCGATCGACAAGGGTTTGACGGGTTTTAACTTTTGCTCTTTGTTTTTCAATTTTTTTGGCGGGGGGTGGGAGGGGAGGGGTGGGGAGGGCGACAATCAGAGGGGGCAACCCTAAACCCTAAACCCTAAACCCTAAACCCTAAACCCTAAACCCTAAACCCTAAACCCTAAACCCTAAACCCTAAACCCTAAACCCTAAACCCTAAACCCTAAACCCAACAAACCCCAGAGGCCTTCCAGAAGACTCCCCAAAGTCGCCTCGCCGAGCCCAACCGACATTGTCCTTCGGGAGCCAAACCCCCAATGCCAAACCCGAGATGGAATAACGGGCACAGGGTTTAGGGTTTAGGGTTTAGGGTTTAGGGTTTAGGGTTTAGGGTTTAGGGTTTAGGGTTTAGGGTTTAGGGTTTAGGGTTTAGGGTTTAGGGTGTAGGGTTTAGGGTGTAGGGTTTAGGGTTTAGGGTTTCGGGGTTTCAGGGTTTAGGGTTCAGGGTTTCGGGTTCAGGGTTTAAGGTTTAGGGTTTCCGCATATCATGGGTTCCCCTACAACCCCCTCTACACTACCCCATCCTCGGTTCCCACCGTAATGAAAGGAACCGTAAAACCCGAAATCCCGAACCCTTGTGCTCCCATGAGCCCAAATCACCAAGCCGCAGGGCAGCGTGGCGCTCCCCGGCCCGGCCCGCAGTGGCTCGCCTAGGGTTTAAGGTTTAGGGTTCAGGGTTTAGGGTTTAGGGTGTAGGGTTTAGGGTTTAGGGTGTAGGGGTTAGGGTTTATGGTGTAGGGTTTAGGGTTTTTTAAGGTTTAGGGTTTTGAGACTGGGCTTACTGCGGCCAACTACGAGGCCTACTTTTCTGGCTTGGTACTCAAAGCGCCTACAGATGCAACATGATGGAAAAGGCCATGAACCTACGACCTACCCCCTTCTTCTGGGGGGTTCCAAGGAAATCACAAACAAGTAGAGTCATACTGGGAGATGTGACCTCGGCTACAGAGTAGAGTACAAACTATACAGGGTGGATTTCACACCCGTCTTATCTCCGAGCCACATCGAGTCTACCGAAAAGACTTCAGACACCACTAGGATATCGGCAAACGGGGCAGTGGGATACCAGCTTGAGCACCTAAGCTTAAGTAAACACAAACCCTCCCACCAACACCAAACAGCCTTGAACCCTTCCAAGACCCTGCCTTCGACCCTGGACAAGCCCCCTCCCCCCAAAACAAAACAGCCTGAACCTTCCAAAACCCTATTCAGGGTCCAGGGTTTAGGGTTTAGGAATAGGGTGTAGGGCTCAGGGTTTAGGGCTTAGGGTTTGGGGCTCAGGTTTTTAGGCTTAGGCCTAGGGTTTGGGTGTTACAGCTTACAGCACGACTGCCTGCCTGGACCATTGGTCCAAGTTTTGTTTGACTGGCCAGCACCATGTGTCTGTGTGTTATGGTCCTCTGAGCACATTCTTTCAGTGATTCAGTCTGCAAATCTGACAGTTCTACTTGGGAACAAGTATATGGGGTGTAGGACTGCCAGACTGCAGACTGCAGACTGCACAATATGAATTACGAATTGTTCTTCAGCTGGTTCAACACACTCAGGTGTGTCTACTGCTCTCTAGCACAGTCTGCCAGTCTTGCAGCACTGTTCTCGGGTTCTTATGCTGTTGGGCCAGCATTGTACTATGTCATGACTATGGGGCTGCCAGACTGCAAGACTGAAGACTGTAACTCATGAAACATCATTCAAAAGCTGCAACTTGGTACCGACTTGCTGCAGCACTGCACACTCAAGAAGTATTGTCGCGCATGCTCACGAAGCTTGCGCTTGTAGGCACCGAATGCCTTCTCCCATTGTCTCTTGGACATCTCAGTGAAGTTCTTGGGTGTCGTGGGGGGGACTCATTGGCGGTGTTGCTCCACGCAGTACCATCTCTTCCTACGATTGATGTAGGAGAGCATGCTCGCGTCCATTCTGCTGTTGCCCAACTCGGAAGAGTTCAGACGCTTCCTCACTTTGTAGTGGGAAGACCTGCTTCTGGATGGCCTCGATCAGATGGTTCATGCCACCGTACTTGCTCAGGCGCTCTATGCCGATGTCTCGAGCAATCTGGAATGCATCCTGTCGTAATCCTTCAAGGATATGGACTGCGCATTCGCTCATTTCGATCTGTGTCTCATCTATCGATGCTTCATCTTCTGCGACACTGCTAAAGTCTTTCGCCGTCTCAGCCTCAGGTAGGAGGTTGACGATCTGCGGGCCCCTCGCCCTTCGGGTCGAGTCCTTGGATTTTGTGGAGTTTCCTGAACACTATCTGAGGACCTGCTGGGGACTCTGCCACCTGCCTCTGCCATTCGGCATACGAGCTGCATATCCCTTGATCATCTCGCGCTTCATCTTGTCGCGGCGTTGCAAGACTCTAGCTTGCGTTCTGAATTTCCAATCGTGAGATGGCCGGACGCTGTGCGCCGTACAACTCATCAACTCATCCGGGTTATACCAGAGTCCTGCGGAGAAGGAAAAAGGATACAGGGGCTTGCCCTTACCTAGCTATGGGCAGTATGCTAGTTTAACTAGATACTTGGGTGAAACTGGCCGCCAAGTCCCCCTGGCGCTTTGCAGCCGACCGTCTTTCTCTGAACGAGGTGGTGCTCCGCTACCAGTTTGAGACTGGGTTTACTGCGGCCAACTACGAAGCCTACTTTTCTGGCTTGATACTCAAGGCGCCTACAGATGCAACATGATGGAAAAGGACATGAACCTACGCCCTTCAATTAAGGGCGGTTCCGACCTCGGCTACAGAGTAAAGCACAACTACACAGAGTGGATTTCCCAAGAGCTTAGGGTTTAGGGTTGAGGGCTCAAGGGTTCAAGTTTCAGGGTTCAAGGGTGCTTGTACCGGGTCAAAAAGTTCTGAGGGCTTTCGGGTTTTACGGTCTTAGGGTTTTAGGGTTTTGGGGTTTTGGGGTTTTGGGGTTTTGGGGTTTTGGGGTTTTGGGGTTTTGAGGTTTTGGGGTTTTGGGGTTTGGGGTTTTGGGGTCTATTCATCCAGGGTTCAGGGTCACAATCCCTCCTGATGCTGCCGTGGCGACACCAAAGAACTCCAACCGTAAACCCTACGCTTCTGAATTATTCTTTTGCGTTGGTAGCAACTCTTTTTATGCGATCTTCTGCACATGGTAGGTTCCCTGATTAGGGTTTTGGGTTTTAGTTTTTAGGGTTTAGGAGAGGTGCCCCTGTACTTCGGGGGATACCCACCCGAGGGGGGGACCACAATCAAGGCTGGAAGAATGACGTTCAAGCAGGCAAGAGATGAAACCCTAAACCCAAAAGCCCAAAACCCTAAACCCTAAACCCCAAACCCTAAACCCTAAACCCTAAACCCCAAACCCTAAACCCCAAACCCTAAACCCTAAACCCCAAACCCTAAAGCCTACGCTTTTCCCCAAAACCCCAACAAACGGCCTCAGCCCCAATGAAACCCGAACTAAGTGCTCAGGATCAAAAACCCCCACGAAACTTCATGGAGACCCTGGAAGGCTCTCGAAGCCCCCAGAAACCTTCAACAACTATAAACATCTAAGCCCTAAACCCTAAACCCTAAACCCCAAAACCCTAAGCCCTAAGCCCTAAACCCTAAACCCTAAACCCTAAACCCCAAAACCCTAAACCCTAAACCCCAAACCCTTAACCCAGGATTCCCTGCCGAAGGTCAAGAGAAAGTCCGTGGGCATTTGGGGCGACACCAAGCCCAGACGGGAGACACTCAGCTGCTGCAGGTAGCGCACCGTGTAGGCAAAGATCCTTGGGGTTTAGGGTTTAGGGTTCAGGGTTTAGGGTTTGGGGTTTAGGGTTTAGGGTTTAGGGTTTGGGGGTTTAGGGTTTAGGGTTTCGGGTTTAGGGTTTAGGGTTTAGGGTTTAGGCTTTAGGGTTTAGGGTTTAGGGTTTAGGGCTCAAGGCTACAGAGGGTTTAAGTTAAGGGTCAAGGTTTGGGAGGGTTAGGATTTAGGGTTGAAGAGTTTGGGGCCAAGTGCGGAGCTCAGGGTCTAAGGGCCCCGGAGCTCACAACCTAAACCCTAAACCCTGAACCCTAAACCCTCAACCCTAAACTCTAGACCTTAAAACTTAAATAAGTAAAACAGATCACCTCCTCTGCGGCAGAGCTTCCCACTCCACCCCGAGTCCCGGATGAGCAGCGTCGGAATCAGAAGAAGGCACATGGCACACTCGATCGACACGCCTGGATAATTAGAACAGGGTTTGGGGGGTTTTATTATAGTATATTTACAAAGGGATCCTAAGGGAATAATATGGTAACTATTCCGACCTCTATAGTAGGGCTCAGGGTTTTTGGGTCTCTCGGGGAACCTGTCCACGCCCTACGACGGATTCTTTGGGCTCGTCGCGCTACGCCAAAACCCTCAACCCGAAGTCCCGAAACAGGAACAAGCCAAAGAAAAAAACGCTCCCAAACCCAAAGCTCTAAACCTTGAACTACTTCGGAACCCAAAGACACCAAGACCTAACACCTAATACTACCTAACAGCAACCCTATCACAGCCGAAGAACTCTCAAAAACTCCGAAATCCTAGCTAGGTTGCACTCTGAAAAAACATTCCTGACCATGATCCTCTTAAGCCCGATAAGAGAAATAACGAAACATCCCAAAGGCCTACCTAGCCAAGTGTCACCAAAGCCAAGCCAGAAAGCCCCTGCCCAAATTAGACCGTTGCACCCTGAAGCCCCAAAAAAGCCGGAGGAAGTGCCAAAGGCCTGAGAAATGGCTTCAGAAGGTCCGGGCAACCAGCAAAAAATAGCCCAAAGAAGCTTGAAATGGCTTCAAAAAAGCACCCTAAACCCTAAACCCTAAACCCTGAACCCTAAACCCAAGTGGCTTCAAAGGTCACAGCAAGCCCTCCAAGCCGGAAGGCCAAAGGGGATGCGACCGAACCACGCAAGACACGCCATGCGGTTTGGGGGTTTGAAGGGTTTAGGGGTTTGAGGGTTAAGGATTTAAGGGTTAAGGGTTTAGGGGTTTGGGGTTTAAGGGTTTAAGGATTTAAGGGTTTAGGGGTTTGAGGGTTTAAGGGGTTTAAGGGCTAAGGGTTTAAGGATTTAAGGGTTAAGGGGGTTAAGGGTTAAGGGTTTAAGGGTTTGAGGGTAAAGGGTTTAAGGGTTAAGGGGTTTGGGGTTTGGGGCTTAGGGGCCCGAAACACACAAGCACACTCAAGAGAAAAGGGCTTCAACTCCTTTGAAGTGCAGCGCTATACGGGAAAAAGTGCAAAAAAGATGAATTTGTTTTGGCGCCAGCTGCGCTGGCGAAAAAAGTCTAAAGCCCAAACCCTTTGAACCCAAAACCAAACAGGGGCCTAGGCGGCCCCAATCCCCAAACCCAAACCACAAACCAACCCTAAACCCTGAAAGCCTTTGAACCCTTTCTTAGGGCATATAATAGTTACATGGTCCCTCAGTATGAGCCCTTAAACGGGTACCCCTTATATACCCCTTAAAACCCCCCCCCCCCCCCCCACCAATCAAGCGCCCATACATCAGAACCCTTTGAAGGAGGTAAGGGACCATATTAAGGGCCCATGAAACTGGACCCTAAACCCTAAATAAACCCTAAACCCTAAACCCTGAACCCTAAACCCTAAACCCTAAACCCTAAACCCTGAAGGGGCCTAGGCTGCAGCCCGTGTCGTCGACCGGATGCGAGGCACATCGGCAATGGCGCACTTGAAGGCAGCAGTCTGCCTCCAAACAGAGCTTCGGGTATAGGGTTTAAGGTTTTAGGGTTTAGGGTTTAGGGTGATTAGGGTTTAGGGTTTAGGGTTTAGGGTTTAGGGTTTAGGGTTTAGGGTTTAGGGTTTAGGGTTTAGGGTTTAGGGTTTAGGGTTTAGGGTTTAGGGTTTAGGGTTTAGTGTGTAGGGTTTAGGGTTTAGGGTTTAGGGTTTAGGGTTTAGGGTTTAGGGTTTAGGGCTGTTGGTTTCAGGTTTTATGCATACAGCTTTATGGGTTTTAGGCTTAAAGGTTCAGGGTTTAGGGTTTTCAGTTGTGCAGAGCGGAAGCGACCCCTTTCCCCCACACCCTGAACCTTATACCCTTAAGGCCCAAACCCTAAACCCTAAACCCTAAACCCGACACCCTAAACCCTAAACCCTAAACCCTAAACCCTAAACCCTAAACCCTAAACCCTAAACCCTAAACCCTAAACCCTAAACCCTAAACCCTAAACCCTAAACCCGAAGCCGCGGCTCTTCACAACTGCTTGTTAACCCTGAGCTGCCTGGTCTGCGCCGTAGACCATGCACTCATCAAAGCCTGGCAAGCTTCGGGTTTCGGGTTTCGGGTTTCGGGTTTCGGGTTTCGGGTTTCGGGTTTCGGGTTTCGGGTTTCGGGTTTAGGGTTTAGGGTTTAGGGTTTAGGGTTTAGGGTTTAGGGTTTAGGGTTTAGGGTTTAGGGTTTAGGGTTAGGGTCTAGGGTATAGGATTTAGGGAATTTAGGGCTCAAGCCTAGAAATTTCGAGGATTCCCTGACCCTCAATGTTGCGAAAACACCCTGAAACCCCTAAACCCTAAACCCTAAACCCTATAATTACACCCCACAAACCCCCCCAAATCCCCTAATCCCGAACACAACCCTAAACCCTAAACCCTAAACCCTAAGCCCCCCAATCCCGAACATGGCTCAGGCCCCGTCCCTGCGTGCTCGACTCGGGGAGGATGGCATTCCTCGGCTCCGACGTCCAGGGCTTCAGGCGTTTAGGGTTTAGGGCTACAGGAAGCTGGGGTTTAGGGTTTAGGGCTACACAGGAAGCTCTGTTTTAGGGTTTAGGGTTTAGGGTTCAGGGTCACAGGAAGTAGTAGGGTTTTAGGGTTGGTGGGTTATAGGGTTTTAGGGTTGGCGGGTTTTAGGGTTTGGAGTTCTAGGGGGGGGGGGGGGGGTGGGGGTAGGGCTTAGGCGGTTTAGGGTGTTTGGGGGCGGTTCAAGGGCTGAAGAGGGGAGTTTTTGGGCGTCCTGAGGTTCGGTTTTGTTGTCATGTGGGGCAACTTTGTCCGCAAAATAGGGGCTCCTGGGGCATCGGGGTGCTTTAGGGCTTCAAAAGGGGTCTCGTTGCGCCTTGAGGGATCTAGAGGGCTTTCGGGCAAAGAGGTCCTAGGAGAATTATAAGGGACCTTAGGGGTGATGGAGGTGCTCCGGTATGTAGGGACTATATAAGGTGTATATACATATATATGGGTCATATAGGGGAATAAGATCCAGGGCCCCTTTTTTGGGGTCCTCCCATGTATATTTCAAAGCCATCCACTCGGAATCCGAAAACCCTACGAACTTACACCCCTGGAGAGAACGAATCCGCAAGTACTCCCATCACCCATTTAAACACAGCCCTAAGCCACTACACCCTAAGAGATAGTGAACACAGGAGATTTTCGTCAAGCACGAAAAAAACACTGCGCAAACTATTTCCAAAGTTTCTCCTAAGGCTCCACCGATCGAAAGGCTGGAAGGGCTTGTGTGATGTCAGGAAGAGCCCACGTAACGCAACCTCGTGGCGGTTGCTTTGTCGGCAGATTTGCAACACCAAGGTTCGAAAGTTTAGCTTATGAACCGCCGAGGACAGACTGCTACTTGCAATCACCCCAATCACCCTAAACCCTAAATCCTAAACCCTATACCCCAAACATCCCCAAACCCTAAGCCCCACTTTTCCGGTGTACGTCAGACATCCTCATTTGGGTGCCTGCTCGGCAGGTGCAAAGGGTGCTGTGTCTTGGACGTGTCAGAACTTTGAAGGAGTTGCCTAAACCCTAAGCCCATATTGCCTAAACCCACATGCCTTAAACCCTAAACCCTAAACCTAACCCCTCAACCCTAACTCCTAAATAGCTGTTAAGGAAAAGGACTCATTCGGTGACGAATGGGCCCCGTACACCGCCCTTCCTGAAGCCACCAACGGCGAATCTTCAACCCTCCCTTACGCCTCGTCTCTCTGAGGGTCGTTTCATGGGCCTCAATATGGTCCCTTACCTCACTTCAAGGGTTCTGATGTCTGGGCCCATTTTTTGGTACAGGGTATATAAGGGGTATATAAGGGATCCCTTTCAAGGACCCATACGAATGTAACTACCCTTAGAGGCTTCTTATGACTGAAGGGTGGACTCTTAGGGCTTCGTGATTACCGAACCGCAGGGTTAAGGGTTAAGGGTTTAGAGTTTCGGGTGTAGAGTTTAGGGTTTAGGGTAAATTTGGGTTTAGGGCCCTAAACCCTAAACCCTAAAGCCGAAACCCTAAACCCTAAACCCTAAACCCTAAACCCTAAACCCTAAACCCTACGTCAGCCGTGCCGCGCCCATGGAGCAGTATGGGTCGGAACCCACAGTCGGGAAGAGCGGCGCCACAGTTTTGCTCATACCTTGTGCGGGTACGTAGGGGTTTCTGAAAAATCGGGGACCCTAAACCCTAAACCCTAAACCCTAAACCCTAAACCCTAAACCCTAAAGCCCTAAACCGGGTAAATTTGGAGTTTCCGAAGATAGGGACTTCTCTGCGTTCCCATGATAGGAATGGTTGTATCTTGGGGTATCGAAGGGGTATATACCCTTATGGTGGGAAATGCCCAAATGAGGGCTTACCGCCAATGAACCTTGATAGTGATTATGCTAGTGTGGGGGGGGCTGAGTGTCCACAAACCCTGATACTGACACAAATTAGGGATATGGGGGGTGTACGAAAAAAGTAGGATTCCCTTATAATAAGGACCCCAAGGAGGGAGTTGAGGGTTGATGGGGGCTAGGGTTTATGTAGACAAGGTGCAGTCAAGCTCATCCGTCGTCCCAAGGCACCTTGGTCTAAGTAGGGCTTCTGGCTTAGGGAATCTGAGGCAGCGGGTGCTTGCAAAGAAAAACAAGCCTCTTCAGAAGGGATCCTACTTGCTGCTCAGGGCCTACCCCTGGGGCTTAGTAGGGAATGAGGGAATAAGGGCCTTATGGATACGTTTTAAGGAATTACATAGGGCCCTCATTCCCTCATTCCCTACCAAAAGCCAGCCAGCCCATGGCTTTCTGAGTTGCATGCTTCCAGTCTTCCGATGACGGTCTTCACTACTGGGTTGAGTGCTCGAGTCTAGCAGGACCGGCACCTCTGGTTCTGAAAGTATATAGAGGTATACACACTCTATATATATATATACATATGTACAACCTTAATTTGTCAACCCAAAATCCACGTCCGACCCCTACGTCGAAAGTTAAGTCGGCGTCTGACACACAGACACACACACACACACACACACACACACACACACACACACACACACGTGAAATGCATTGCTCCCTTTGCTTTGGGTAGCCCTAAGCACCTAGAGATGAGTGGATGCTTCAAGGCTCATCACAGACAGCGTACGCCGGCCAATCAGCTTAACTTGTAGCTAGGATGACTCTCAACCTAAACCCTAAAGCCTCTGGCACTCTGAGCCCGAAGCCTTGACTGGAACCTTGAACCCTAGATACTAAATTCGCCACGCCTGCAGCGCAACGCCCTTAAACCAACAAACCCCCAAACCCCCAAACCCCACAGAAAGCGGGCTCTCGTTTGTGTCAGAGACCCTGGACGAAGGAAGGACAGGCTTTGCCGTCCTTTCCTCCTACACCACTGTCCGACTCTCTTAGCTACGAGGATCTCGGCAGAACATGTTTTTTAAAAACCCCGGTACCTTTTCTGCCCCCATCCGCTCCCCTGAAACCCTAGCCCCTAAACCCCAAACCCTAAACCCTAAACCCCGAACCCCAAACCCCAAACCCTAAACCCTGAACCCTAAACCCTGAATCCTAACCCCTAAACCCTAAACCCCAAACCCTAAACCGAAACCCTAAACCCTAAACCCTGAATCCTAAACCCTAAACCCTAAACCCTAAACCCTAAACCCTAAACCCTAAACCCCAAACCCGAAATAAGCTCGAGGAGGGGCTGGTCGAAGCCTTTCTGCACCCCGCGCCACTCCGCATGATGCCTCGACAGCTCGCAGGAGACGAGGGAGGCCTGCAAGTCCTGTGGAGGTATAGGGTTTAGGGTTTAAATTTATTATTTAGGGTTTAGGGCTTAGGGTTTAGGGTTGCAAGTCCTGTGTGGAGGTAGCAGGCGACTGGACCCTAAGCGCCTAAATGGGGTTTAGTTAGGGTTCAGGGTTTAGGGTTTGGGGTTTAGGGTTTAGCGTTTAGGGATATATGAACTAACCAGACCCACACGAGGAGGTGGAAGGGTTTATAAACTTAAAGGCTTTGCTTTTATGCAGCACGCCCTTGCCAGCCCCCGTGTGCCCAAGATATTGGGGGAGGGGGCTGCTCCTGCACCGTCTCCCAGCGGCAGCAGTCCATGAAATAGGCCTGGCAACATCTCAGAAACACGCCCCCCAGTCAGGGATCCTCGTTAGCCCAAGACGAACTACAGGGCACCCCAGGGCCCTACCCAGAAGCCCTCGACCCTGAACCCTAAACCACTACACCCCTGAACCCTAAACTTGAAGCTCTAAACCCTAAACCCTAAAACCTCAACCCTAAACCCTAAACCCTAAACCCTCAACCCTAAACCCTCAACCCTAAAGCCTAAACCCTAAACCCTAAACCCCGTTGCTTTTCAGGGAAAAGGCAGGAAGGCCACCCTAAGCCAAGCCAACAAGCCCAATACCCCCCTGAAGTAAGGAACCGCCTGAATATACCTAGGGTCTATAGGGTCTCGGGGGTTCAGGGTTTAGGGTTTGGGGTTTGGGGTTTAGGGCTTAGGGTTTAGGGTTTAGGGTTCATGAGGGCCGTAAGGGCCCGTATGAATTTATGACTTTGTGTTTTGGGTAGCTTACTTCGTTGGTTCTTGTAATTGTGTCTTTAAAAACCCACATTTCTTAAGCCCTGAAAAAACCCTGAACCCTGAACCCTGAACCCTAAACCCTAAACCCTAAACCCTAAACCCTAAACCCTAAACCCTAAACCCTACTAAACCCTAAACCAAAACCGAGACATGTCGCGAACGCGGCCGCCAGGAGCTTGACCCCTATACTGGACTCCCAGAGACTCTCTACCTGCTCAAAACTCTGCCAGCCGCGCGGTGGAGTTGCTGAAGCAGATCCTCGGTTTGCGGGACTTGCTGTGTAATGGTCTAAAGGCCCTAGACCCTAAACCCTAAACCCTAAACCCTAAACCCTAAACCCTAAACCCTGAACCCTGAACCCTAAACCCTAAGCCTAAACCCTAAACCCTAAACCCTAAACCCTAAACCCTAAACCCTAAACCCTAAACCCTAAACCCGAAGCCTAAACCCTAAACCCTAACCCCGGAAAAGGAACTGCAGCTCGGTGTCCATAGGAAGGACATCATGATATTTAGGACCTAGGAGCTTAAACTAAGTGGCCGTAATACCCTAAACCCCTAACCCTTATCCCCTAAACCCTAAACCCTAAACCCTAAACCCCAAAACCCCAAACCCATACGCTAAACCCTATAGGTTCCCAAAAACCCTGGTATTGTTTAAGCATGGTCAGTTTAGGGTGTAGGGTTTAGGGAGTCCAGGGTTTAGGGTTTAGGGTTTGAGTTTAGGGTTTAGGGTTTAGGGTTTAGGGCGGTTTTGTTGAGACCCTCTATCGACCTGCTGGCGATAGTTTCACCTTCTCAAGATGAGGAGCGCGACTAGTACGTGTGCCCTGGATCCAATGCTTGAGAAACCCACCACCACGCAAGGCCCCCTGGTTCTTGGTAGAGAATGAAGGAATTAGGGCCCTATATATACCATTATTTAAGGGACTATAAAGGGTACCCCATTCCCTCATTCCCTACTAAGAGCCAGAAGGGCACACCAAGAGCTCATTTCGAAGTCTGATTAAATCTAGCAGCCGCGTAACTACATCTCAGTGGCAATACAAATCAAACCGCAATGCACCCGACCCCCCCCCCCCCCCCCCCCCAAAAAAAAAAAAAGCCTATCGACAAACGACCCCAGATAGCGGGCGTAGCTTTTTTTTTTGTTGCTTGGGGGAGGGTGCGGGTGGGGGGGGTAGGGGGGTGGGGGGCAGCACCCTAAACAGAACCCTGGCCTGATCCTGCGTGCTGACCCCGGGGCAAAGATTCCAGCTAGCGGGTGTAGCACTTTTGAACACCCTGGAATGCTGGCCCGATCTTACGGGTTTGGGGTTTGGGGTTTGGGGTTTAGGGTTTAGGGCCTTTAGGGTTTAGGGTTTAGGGTGCCGATTCACATTCTTAATGTGTAAGAACCCAACTGCTACACTCTTTGGGGAATAAGAACCCCAATAGCTACGCTATCTTGGGAAAAACCAGGCGGTCCATTCCTGAACACATCTGGCATATTATCAAGCTCTGAAACACCCCGAACCTCTACACCCTGAACCCGTGATCTCAAATGAGCTACACCCTAAACTCATGATACTCTCCCTCGCCCAGCAAGCCCTGCAATAAGAAATCCGTATATAGATCCCTGACTAATTAACTATCCAGCAGGGGCGTACGCGTAAGCTTGAAAACCCCGAACCGTGAAACATTTGACATTGATCCAAGAAGTGGCAAAAAACGATCGAGATGGTTCGACATGCGCCCTACACACGTCCCACACAACCCTCTGGAAGCCTTCAACAATCCTTGGGGTTTAGGTATTGCGTAGGGTGGAAAACAGTGGTGCGCACTTTTACTCGTAAAGTCCCAATCAGAAGCATACACTCGGCCTCTTACAAGCGCCTACGCTCCTTATAGTGTCGATTGCAGCCACCGTGGAATTTGGAAGCCGCCTCCCACTGCGGTCGCACGCACGAGGCTTATGCCGCTAGTGTGGGCGTGTCCTCGTTAGCATCAGCCTCCATCAACAGTTGCAGAATTGTCAGGTTGCCATCGATGTGGAACTGCTGCGAGGCCATAAACAGCGGAGTTCTGCCATAGCTGTCGGGCCTGTCTTTGTCAGCTTTGGCCTCCAGTAGCCGTCGCACAACTTCCGCGTAGCCACCCTGCGAGGCCGCGAAAATCGGCGTTCTGCCATCAGTGTCTGCTGCATCTTTATCTGCCTCGGCCTCCAGCAGGAGTATTAGAACTTCCAAGTGGCCGTAATACGAGGCTGCGAACATCGGTGTTCTGCCATAACTGTCTCCAGCGTCTTTGTCTGCGTCTGCCTCCAGCAGAAGCCGCACGATTTCCAAGTGGCCTTCTGCAATGGCCACAAGCAGCGGAGTTGTGCCATCATTCATGGCCCTGTTCTTGTCAGCATTGGCCTCCATCAGCAGACGCACGGCTTCGGTACACCCAAAGTGACACGCAAAAAACAGCGCAGGCGGCGAGCGTTCACCAAGTTCCAAGTCTGGGTCCTGTGGCCTCTCCAGTAGCTGCTGCATTGCGGCGATCTTGTTCTCGCACGCAGCCTCCTGGAGTTGGGCAATCTGGTCCCGTGAGCTGGGCTCAAAGGCCTGCAAGATCAGCTGGACATCCAAAGGACCATCCAACACGGTGTCATCCAACAGCATCTGGCCATCAGGGAGCACCAGCCGCTGCTTGAACCGTGTCTGCCCACAGAGATGCTGCAGATGGCGCTTGACGGCAATTGCTCGCACCGGCTCCTCTGCCTGCTTGTTCACGAAGTCCTGAAACTCGATTGCCAACGCTTCCTCACCTGAAGCCTTGAAGACCCTCAACATTCCGCAGCAGATGGCAGAGGACGGGGTACTGATGGGACCTTGCAGCAATCACCCAAGAGTAACCTAGGGATCAGAAGGGTGCCCTTTTGGTTTCTAGGCGCTGAAACAGGGAACCTAAACCCCAAACCCCAAACCCCAAACCCCTAAACCCCTAAACCCCTAAACCCCTAAACCCTAAACCCTAAACCCTAAACCCTAAACCCTAAACCCTAAACCCTACTCTAAATCCGCGTGGTAGGATCAACCTTATATAACCCGTACATCCGACAAATTCGACGACCTGCGCGTAAGAGCCAAGGCAAAGAGGCACGAACACCCTCGGGTTGGACCGTTTAGGGCTTGGGATTTAGGGTTTAGGTTTTAGGGTTTAGGGTTTAGGGTTTTGGGTTTAGGGTTTAGGGTTTAGGGTTTCGGGTTTAGGGTTTAGGGTTTAGGACTTAGGGTTTAGATTTTAGGGTTTAGGGTTTAGGGTTAGGGTTTAGGGTTTAGGGTTTAGGGTTTAGGGTTTAGGGTTTAGGGTTTAGGGTTTAGGGTTTAGCAGTCAACAACACCTCCAGGCCTGATCTTTTGCAGCCCTGCGAAAGGGCGGCCGGTATCCATACATGACCGCATAAAGTTCACAAGTGAGCTGTTACCAAGCCTTTTGGACATCCCTATAGACCAAACCCTAAACCCTAAACCCTAAACCCTAAACCCTAAACCCTAAACCCTAAACCCTAAACCCTAAACCCTAAACCCTAAACCCTAAACCCTAAACCCTAAACCCTAAACCCTAAACCCTACTCTTCTGTCCCTTTCAGCCTTGGGTCCGGAGCGCCGCGTCCGTGGGCTGAAAGAAGCCTGGGTCCCGTGTTTACGGTTTAGGAGTTTGGGGGTTGAGGGGTTTAGGGTTTCGGGTTTAGGGTTTAGGGTTTAGGGTTTAGGGTTTAGGGTTCAGGGTTGTGGTGTTTGGGGGTTCAGAAGTTCGGGGTTTTGGGGTTTTGGATTTAGGGGTTAGTGTTTAGGGTCTCCAAGGGTAGTTCTATGGACCTCCTTTAAAGAGTTCTGAAGTGTGGGCCCTTGGGTTGTAGAGGGTACATAAGGGATATATATGGGGTCCCTTTAAAGGCCCACACTAAGAGACCATGCAACTGCCCGAAAGTAACACTCCAGCCCCTAACCTTAACGCCCGTAATAAGGACCCTAAACCATGACCCCCCTGTAAGCCCCTAAGCGCTAAAACCCCATAAGCCCTAAAGACCCCACGGACCCTTAAAAATCCAAACCCTTACAGCCCATAAACCGAAAAAGGCTTTGTCAACCCTGGCCCTGAAGATGCTAAACGCCGAAACCCCCATCACGACTCGAGGCACCCAGAAGCCACAACTATGGTTATTATTCCTCGTAGCCCCAAATTGACAACACTTAATATACATGCACCAAGATTTATGTTGAACCCTAGATACACTCACAAATGAGAGTAATCAACCCACAACCCTGAAGCCACAAAACCCTAAACCCTTAACCTTAAACCCTAAGCCCTAAGCCCTACACCCAAGCCCTAAACCCTAAACCCTAAACCCTAAACCCTAAACCCTAAACCCTAAACCGTAAACCCTGAACCCTTCAGCCACCAAACCCTGTTTCACATGGCCAGGTGGCAGCAGTCCATGGGATACCAATCGCCGTCCCAGCAACCCTCCGGGACCCGGTGCCTGGGACACCCTAAACCCTAAACCCTAAACCCTAAACCCTAAACCCTAAACCCTAAACCCTAAACCCTAAACCCTAAACCCTAAACCCTAAACCCTAAACCTAAACCCTAGGTATGTATGGGCCTTCAGAGATCCCTGGGCTTTTTTTTCGGGCTTCTTGAGGCTCTTTAGGGTTGCGGGTTTGGGGTTTAGGGTTAGGGGTTTAAGCTTTAGGGTTGCTGCCTATTACATTACAAAGTTACAGCTTCTTGGGGTTTGAGTGGAGTTTTTTTTGGTTTCGAGGAAAGTGTTTAGGTCTTGTTGTCTAGGGTTTTGAGGGGCCTTATAGGGCAATAGGCTCGCTCATTGTTGACTGTTTTTGCTTCAGAGGTTTGGCCCTGCATGGTTAAAACTACAAGGCTGCGGGGCCTGTGATTACAAGAAACACAGCCGCGCCGTTATTTGAACAGGACCCTAAAAGCTACAAAGCTCAGAAAGCTTTAACCCTAAACCCTAAACCCTAAACCCCAAACCCCAAACCCCAAACCCTAAACCCTAAACCCTAACCCTACAGCCCTTGAACCCGCCCCCCCCCCCCCCCCCCCTGCTGCTGGGATCCGGGCCCCACGCGAGGCCGCAAGGGATCCAGGGGCGGTTGGAGATGGCCCTCAGATGATGGTTTAGGGTTTAGGGTTTAGGGTTTAGGGTTTAGGGTTTAGGGTTTAGGGTTTAGGGTTTAGGGTTTAGGGTTTAGGGTTTAGGGTTTAGGGCTTAGGGCTTAGGGCTTAGGGCTTGGGGTTTAGGGCTAAGGGCTTGGGGTTTAGTGTTTAGGGAGTTTGGGGTTTGAGGTTTAGGGCTTAGGGCTTGGGGTTTAGGGCTAAGGGCTTGGGGTTTAGGGTTTGGGGAGTTTGGGGTTTGAGGATTAGGGCTTTGTGGGCGAGCTCCCAACAAGTCAGCCCCCAACCCCAAGCCCTAGAAGCCATCAACGCCCTCCGCACAGAGAGTCGGAGCCCTCGGCGCCCAGAACCGCCCCAAATCCCACTTTGCCCGGGGCCACAAGACCGCTGCAACAACAGCCCTGCCTGGGCAAACCTTAAACCCCAAAACCAAAGCCCAAAACCTACTTCGAACGCCTAAGCACTGAAACCGGAGTGTCCAAAAAACTCTAAACCCTAAACCCTCAACCCTAAACCCTAAAATCAGGGTCCCGCTTCCCCCCGTCGCCCACGACGTATTGAACGGACCAGAGCTTGAGCCCCTAAGTTTCAGAAGGCCACATTTTGGGGGCTACTCCCACAAAGCTCCCAGACTGTGGGACTGGACGCTCAAAGCCCCCCACTCTTGAAGCCGAACCCCCGAACCCCCAAAAACAAAAAAACCTCAAAACCCAGCCACCACTCAAGATCCCGAAGCCACGAAACCCAAACACGAAACACCAACCCCCCACCCCCCCCCCCCCACCCCCCCCCCCCACCCCCCCCCCACCCCCCCCCCCCACCCCCCACCCCCACCCCCCCACCCCACCCCCCACCCCCCCCCCCACCCCCCACCCCCCCCACCCCCGCCCCACCCCCCCTAAACCCTAAACCCTAAACCTTAAACCCTAAACCCTAAACTCTAACCCCCCCCCACCCCCCAAAGTCCTGCGGCAACAGCTGGCCCTTTCGCAGCTCCCACGTCCGCCGCGGCCAAGCCTCGAAGCGAGCTTAGGGTTTATGTAGGGTTTAGGGTTTAGGGTTTAGTGTTTGGGGTTTAGGGTTTAGGGTTTGGGGTTTGGGGTTTGGGGTTTGGGGTTTAGGGTTTGGGGTTTGGGGTTTGGGGTTTAGGGTTTAGGGTTTAGGGTTTAGGGTGTAGCGTTCAGGGCTTAAGTCCACCTCCACTCTCTCTTCCTAGATGTCCATGGAGTGCCCACCCCAAGAGAGAGAACTCTGCAGAGAGCCCCAAGAAACTCACCTTGTATGGGACCTTAGGGTTTAGGGTTTTGGGTTTAGGGTTCAGGGTTCAGGGTTCAGGGTTTAGGGTTTAGGGTTTAGGGTTTAGGGTGTAGGGTTTAGGGTTTAGGGTTTAGGGTTTAGGGTTTAGGGTTTAGGGTTTAGGTTTTAGGGTTTTTTAGGGTTTAGGGTTTAGGGTTTTTTTAGGGTTTAGGGTTTAGGGGGTTTAGGGTTTAGGGTTTAGGGTTTAGGGTTTAGGGTTTAGGGTTTAGGGTTTAGGGTTTAGGGTTTAGGGTTTAGGGTTTAGGGTTTAGGGTTTAGGGTTTAGGGTTTAGGGTTTAGGGTTTAGGGCCGGGGCTATTCTGGGGGCCACTTAGGCATATAGGGACTACGTAAGGTACATGTAGGGGTTACACAGCGGAATAAGACGAAGGGGTGCCCTTCTAGGGCTCCTCCTGCATTTTCCCCTCAAGAGCCCCGTGACAGAACCCGAAACCCTAAACCCTAAACCCTAGACCCTAAACCCTAAACCCGAAACCCTAAACCCCAAACCCTTAAACCCTAAGCCGGCGAAGTGGCCGTACTTTTCTGACAATCATGTAGCTGCAGCATGGGGATGATCGAAGTTAGATGCTTACTTCTTGGGCATGGGTTTAGTGTTCAGTGTTCAGGGTTTAGGGTTTAGGGTTTAGGGTTTCGGGCTTATTGCTTGGGAGCACTTTTGGGTTTGTCGGTTAGTTTGGGAGTTTGTGGCTTGGGTTCTTCGAGGTGCTTAGGTTTAGGGTTTAGGGTTTAGGGTTTAGGGTTTCGGGTTTAGGGTTTAGGGTTTCGGGTTTAAGGTTTAGGGTTTCAGGGTTTCAGGGTTTCAGGGTTTCAGGGTTTCAGGATTTCAGGGTTTCAGGGTTTCAGGGTTTCAGGGTTTCAGGGTTTCAGGGTTTCAGGGTTTCAGGGGTTTGGAGTAGTAAGGGATCCCTGTGAGGACAGTCGGACTCACCGGGCTCTCTTTGTTCAAGCTTCAAGAAGAAGGCGGCTGCACTAACCCCCAAACTCTAACTCTGAACCCCAAACCAACAACCCTAAACCCTAAACCCCTAAACCCAAAAACCCGAACCACCTGCAGCCTAAGCCCACTGCCCGAGTCATAAACACCTTCCATTAAGGTTCCCACAAGGCCCCCATAATAATATAGCTTGCGGGGTGGAGGTAGTTAGCCGGGTTTGAGGCTTAGGGAGCCTTACTGAAAGGTGCAGGGCACTAACTGGTGTAGGCTAACCCTAAAAACTAAACCCTAAACCCTAAACCCTGAACGCTGAACCCTGAACCCTGAACCCGAAACATCCGAGATAGTCAGCACAACCCACCCCGGGCTTCTTCGAACCTTCTTCTTGAGTTCCCCCTAAACCTTGTGTGCTCGTAATGAAGCCTATGAACCCCCTGAGTAGCCCTAAACCCTAAACCCTAAACCCTATACCCTAAACCCTAAACCCTAAAGAGCCCTGAAAGGGAAAGCCCTGGAACCCCAAACCCTCCTTGCCTGCCGGCGCGCGAGGAATTGCTGCCAGTCCGCCCGCTCCGAAGCCTGAGCCAGCCCTTCTGGGGCGGAATGTTTAAAGGACTTTTTGGGGGGTTAGGGTTTAGAGTTTAGGGTTTAGGGTCCCTAAACCCTAAACCCTAAACCCTAAACCCTAAACCCTAAACCCTAAACCCTAAACCCTAAACCCTAAACCCTAAACCCTAAACCCTAAACCCTAAACCCGAAACCCTAAACCCTAAACCCTAAACCCTAAACCCTAAACCCTAAACCCTAAACCCTAAACCCAAACTGTATGTATGTATGTATGTATGTATGTATGTATGTCTATACATAGCAATATACATGTAGAGGTTGATAGCATGGGTTTCTAGGGTTGACCGGGCGTTTTAGGCTTTTCTAGGGCTTTTTCAGTGCTGCTGTGGGGGTTGATAGGATTCATGGAACTGAAAGAAGAGTGCGGGTTTATAGGGCTCGGGCTCTCAAACCCTAAAACCTAGGCTTCCTAAACCCCAAACCCCAAACCCCAAACCCTAAAACCCTAAACCCTAAACCCTAAACCCTAAACCGCTCCAGTTGCGGCTCCGGAGAGCAGGAGCTTGTGCCAGCAGCGTGCGTATCCGAAAGCTGACGTCCTCCTGCAAGCTGGCGGGGCGGCGGGTTTCGAAAAAGCGTCTTCGAGGGTGTTTTTTTTCCTAAAACCTTAGGGTTTAGGGTTTAGGGTTTAGGGTTTAGGGTTTAGGGTTTAGGGTTTAGGGTTTAGGGTTTAGGGTTTAGGCTTGAGGGAAGCCTGTCGCCTAAACCACGATCTAGTTTGTTGAGGGACCTCCATCTTCCCTATAACCACGAATGGTCGCGCACCAAAGACAGCATGTTCTGCTGCGCAAAAAGTCAGTCCAAAAACCACTGAATCCCTAAACCCTAAACCCTAAACCCTAAACCCTAAACCCTAAACTGAACCCTAAAGGTACTCCTCAAACCCTCAACCCTTAACGCTCTTCACCCCCCTGAACCCTCCTAAGCCCTAAGCCCTAAAGCCCTAAAC
>CAJNDS010002187.1:147500-195000 GCA_905221605.1 Symbiodinium natans | reverse complement strand
AAACCCTAAACCCTAAACCCTAAACCCTAAACCCTAAACCATACACCCTAAACCCTAAACCCTAAACCCGAAACCCTAAACCCTAAACCCTAAACCCTAAACCCTAAACCCTAAACCCTAAACCCTAAACCCTAAACCCTAAACCCTAAACCCTTCCTCCTTAAGTCAGCCTGCCTCAGGCCATCCGCCCTCACTGGCGTCTGAGCATGGCCACCGCCTCGCGCTGCCTCAGGGCACAACCCCGACGATTGGCTCCCCAGACGACAGAAGAACAAGCCCTGATCCCTGGACCCACCCTAAACCCTAAACCCCAAACCCTAAACCCCAAACCCTAAACCCTAAACCCTAAACCCTAAACCCTAAACCCTAAACCCTAAACCCTAAACCCTAAACCCTAAACCCTAAACCCTAAACCCTAACCCTAAACCCTACCTAAACCGTAAACCCTAAACCCTAACCCGAAACCCGAAACGCCCTTAAACCCTAAACCCTAAACCTAAACCCTAAACCCTACCCTAGACCCTAACCCCTAAACCCCCTAAACCCTAAACCCTAAACCCTAAACCCTAAACCCTAAACCCTAAACCCTAAACCCTAAACCCTAAACCCTAAACCCTAAACCCTAAACCCTAAACCCAATTCAAGAACCTTTGTCATCAGGACGCATCTGGGCCTTATTTTGAGTAGGGTCCTTGGAAGGGGCGGCAGCATAGGACCACCTATGAGGAAGCTTCTGCTCAATCTCCCCAAACCCTAAACCCTAAACCCTGGACCCTAACCTCTAACCCCTAAACCCTATATCCTAAACCCTAAACCCGAATAGAGTCCCGGAGCGGAGCTCATGGGCTGGAGCCTCTTGTTTTGGCGATGTCTAGATCTTGCTTGACATGCATCTTCTGAAGCCAGCGCAATGCTAGACCCCGAAGGAGCCGAGGGATGAAAAGGGCACCCTTTTTTGGTTTCAAGGGGATTATCTGGGAACCCCAACCCCAAAAAAAAGGACAAAAAAAAAGGGGCCCTACTCCCGGTCCTAGAATAGGACATACAAGAGAACTCCTTCTACTGAGGGTCTGAATCCCAGGGTTCATTCAGTTCAGGGTTTAAGGGTTGTGCGCCCGAGCTTTTCCCGGCATGCACACACGCCCACCCCGCGCCCCCTCCTAAACCCAACTTCCGCTTCAAAAAGCAAGAAGCAGCCCCGAACCCGTAGAAAACAAGATTGAAACGTCAACCCCTCAACCCTAAATCCCTAAACCCTAAACCCTAAATCCCTAAACCCTAAACCCTAAACCCTATTTTCCCACATCAAAAACATGTCCCTCAACCCTGAACTCGTCAAGGCCCCGTACATTTTAGGCAGCAGAGGCGGCTCCTCTTTCAGCAGCTCCTGCTCTTCGCTGGTGTTTGGGGGGGTTTGGGGAACCGAGATGAAGGGATCAGGGTTTAGGGTTTAGGGTTTAGGGTTTGGGGTTTGGGGTTTAGGGTTTAGGGTTAGAGTTTAAGCTTGGGATGTTCCCCCCTTGTACTCTCAGTCCTTCATAAAGATTCTAATCGGTGGTACTACAAGCCCGATTCAGGACTGTTAGTACAAGGGGCAACATCCCAAGTTTAAGCGTCTAAAGACTTGAGGGCTTGAGGGCTGAAGGGCTGTAAAGGTTCAGAGCTCAGACCTTGGGGCTTTGGGTTGGGTTCGGAGTTCTGGATGAAGTTTCTAAACCCGAAACCCTAAACCCTAAACAATAAACCCTAAACCCTAAACCTCTAAATTCTAAACCCTAAGCCCTACACCCACAAGTCCTAAACCGATGAAGGCTTGCAGAGCCGCCTCCAAGCTGACCTGCGTCACGTCCTCCGTGGCCTCCCGGGTCGTTTGGCACAGCATCTCAACAGGGGTTTCGGGCTTGGGTTTCGGGTTTAGGGTTTAGGGCTTAGGGCTAAGTGTTTAGGGTTTAGGGTTTAGGGTTTAGGGCTTAGGGCTAAGTGTTTAGGGTTTAGGGTTTAGGGTTTAGGGTTTAGGGCTTAGGGCTAAGTGTTTAGGGTTTAGGGTTTAGGGCTTAGGGCTTAGGGCTTAGGGCTAAGTGTTTAGGGTTTAGGGTTTAGGGTTTAGGGTTTCGGGCTTGGGGTTTCGGGTTTAGGGTTTAGGGCTTAGGGCTAAGTGTTTAGGGTTTCGGGTTTAGGGTTTAGGGCTTAGGGTTTAGGGTTTAGGGCTTAGGGTTTAGGGCTTAGGGCTTAGGGCAGAATCTGTTGGGTTCTGAATACCCTTAGTTGAAATCTAGGGCTTAGAGCTGACACCTGTGTGCTGTGGGCAAAAAGACATGCCCTGGGTGTGATACTTAAGCAGTTTCACAACGTACTAAGTTCCCGATCTGAGATCCGAGCTCCCTTCCAATGGGCTTTAAAGAGGTGTCTTTTTCTTTTCTTTGTGGGGTTTAGGGTTTAGGGTTTAGGGTTTAGGGTTTAGGGTTTAGGGTTTAGGGTTAAGGAACGTTAAGGAGTGTCTGGACCCCAAACCCTACACCCTAAACATATACCGGCAAAGGCTCCTAGATGTCCCATCATATGGCCCTGGGTGCCCCCAAATATCAAAACACATCCTGAGACTCACCTGGTTAAGGGTTCGGGTGTTCGGCTTCGGTTCAGGGTCGAGGGTCAAGGCAAACGAACGACACTGCGGAGACGAACCAAGGGCTGCTAAAGGTCTAGGGCTTAGGGTTTGGGGTTTGGAGTTGAGGGTTGAAAGTTTGAGGGTGTAGGGCCTAAACCCTAAACCCTAAACCCTAAACCCTAAACCCTAAACAATAAACCCTAAACCCTAAACCCTCAACCCTAAACCCTAAACCCGAAACCCGAAACCTCAAACGCTAAGCGCCTCGTGCCCGGGCAGCGTTGAGAAGGCCAACGCCTGGACGGAAGCTTGGTTGAATCTCAGGCCACAACCCACTGGTTTTGACCTACTCCCATGTAGTCTGTGTATATATATATACATATATATATGATACCATATTCTATACTACCTGTTATCTACTGCATCATCAAGCAAGATCATGTATCTGCTCAACCCACTCTGTGACGGCAGGTAGAAATTTTCCAAAATCGACTGTGTGCCGAGGCAGTTTGCTGAAACCAGGAAAGTCGACAACATCGCGGACGCATGGCCCAAAAGATCTTTGAACTGGAGTCCCTGTCGACCACAGCTTGACGTGAGCTTGCCAAGGCTGCGAAATGCTTGGAGTAAAGGAACGCAGAAGTCACACAAGAACAAAAGGGCTGCCTCTGGATGCCACCTAACGCAAGTGGGGACAATCACTGGGCCTTGTCGACCGCGCCGGCAGTAAAGAATGGCTCGACCTGGCACGGCCGTAGCTGCACAGTCTAGCCCCTACAGCTCAACCCCTAAATGCTTAAATTTCAAAACCCCTAAGGCCGATTTTATGTCCTAAAACTCCTAGGCCCTTTAAAGTCCCCTGCAAGCACTAAACAATAATCTCGACAGCCTTGGACAGCGTGATGTTGTTTGACCCTATCAACCCTATAAACCCTATAAACCCTAATCACCCGCGTTTAAAATTCAAGAATATGGATTAATATATCAAAAATATATGGTAGCATATATATATACACACCCTATTAACCCGAAAGCCGAAACGGCAAGAGCACTATGCCTCGAGCGCCGACTTTGGCAGCTTGCAACTGGCAACGAGGGTGTGCCTCGTGCGAAGTTCTTGATAAATAGGGTTTAGGGTTTAGGGTTAAGGTTTAGGGTTTTGGGTTTAGCGTTTAGGGTTCAGGGTCTAGGGTTTCGGGTTTAGGGTGTCTCAATGAGTGGGAGCGCTGGTGCTGAAAGCACCAGGCGCGCGCCCCGACCTGCATAAGCCCACCCCCGCTGGCGCTCCACCCTCGCCTTAACCTCTACGGGTTTAGGGTTTTTTTGAACTCTGATCGTGCTTTGTTTTTTTGCTGACGGCTGGGTCTATAAGCTTGACATCGATGCAGACAACGACCCTGAAGTTCCCAGCCCCTTGGCGTTGCAAGGGATGATGTCTAGCGTTCGAGCACTTCTGGGAGGGCCAAAATCAGAGGCTTGGGATTGGGGCTGGCTGCCGCCTTTGGCGATGCTGCATCCTGGTTGGAAAACTGGAAAACCTGCTTGGAAGGGCCTGGAAACAGAAGTTTGGGACGGCTGGTTGTTCGCCTTTGTTCATGCTGTGGAAGGCCTTGTTTGGGAGGCCCTGTGACCCCGCCCCTGCACGGTCCCATTCGGCACAGGTCTCCACAGAAGCTCCCCACAAGCACAGGCCTTGCAGGCAAGGGCCTCTGCAAGGGCCAGGCAGAGCGTCCCTCTGCCTTGGGCAATTGCCCCCCCCCCAAAACCCCAGGCAGGGTCCCATCGGGCCGGCATGCCTGGACCGGCCTCGGGGCCTCTGGTCCACGAAACACGGACAGAGAGGTCAGGGTTTCTGCGTTCTGCCCGAAGGTTAGTTGGAGGTTGCTGCGTTCTGCCCGAAGGTTTGGGGTATCTCATCCTAGGGCGACCTGACGGGTTTCTCGCGGTCCACCGCGCAGCCTGCAGCTGCCGGCGGGACTTCGGCGCGTTCGCCCTGCTCGACGGCCCCGGGCTCACTCAGTTTAGGGTTTAGGGTTTAGGGTTTAGGGTTTAGGGTTTAGGGTTTAGGGTTTAGGGTTTAGGGTTTAGGGTTTAGGGTTTAGGGTTTAGGGTTTAGGGTTTAGGGTTTAGGGTTTAGGGTTTAGGGTTTAGGGTTTAGGGTCGGCTCTGGGCTCAGGAATAAGACCACCATTCCTACAAAGCCCTCATAACTATACAACAATGGGGTAGTTCCCTAAAGTAGGGTCCCTTTTTGGGATCCGTATTTCTAAGACTTTGTAAGGGTGCCGTAAGAATATCTAGAACCCACAAAGAAGCCGGAAGGATGAGACGGTTCAGGGATTGGGCTTCTCGCGTTTGGGGGACTATGTAGGGTTTAGGGTTCCGGGTATAGGGTTTAGGGTTCAGGGTGGAGCGTTTAGGGTTTAGGCTTTAGGGTTTGGGGGTGATTCGACCACTCGCCGCGCTGTCTCTGTGCATGTCTTTGGGCGGTCGACATAATGTCAACCGCAAACGAGAATCGGAACCCTAAGCGCTAAACCCTAAACCCTGAACCCACATTGTTGACATGATCCTTCCAAGCTCGCAAGCTCTTGTTGTTGAAGTCATGTCTCAGCCCTAGATACCCCCCCCCCCCGGCCCAAGACTTATGCTAACAGTCCTCAATCGGGATTACAAGTACTAGAATCCCTCTTAAGGACTGTTAGTATGAGGGGGAACATCCCAACCCACCCAAAGAAAAAATATTGAGGCGCCTGTGGCCATCTGGACCTGCTTCATTGGCCTGGGCACGTAGAGTCTAGGGTTCAGGGGTTTAGGGTTTGGGGTTCGGGGATTAGGAGTTTGGGATTTGGGTTTAGGGTTTGGGGTTTCAGGCTTGGAGCTTAGGGTTTCGGGTGTGGGGTTCAGGGTTTTGGGTAGGGCCTCGGGCCGATCCACACTTCTGAACTCCGTTTTGGTCCCTGGGGTTTAGGGTTTAGGGTCTAGGGTTTGGGGTTTAGGGTTTAGGGTTCAGGGTTCAGGGTTTAGGGTTTTGGGTTCACGGTTTAGGATTTAGGGTTCGGGGTTTAGGGCTTAACTTAGGAAACACATGTGGCATGCATTGTCGTGCCGGAGAAAACATCTCGGAGTCACGATGTGCAGGGGGTTGGTGCTGGTTGGGTAAACTTCCTAAACCCTAAACCCTAAACCCTAAACCCTAAACCCTAAACCCTGAACCCTGAACCCTGAACCCTAAACCCACCCTAAACCCTAAACCCTTAACCCTAAACCCTAAACCCTAAACCCCCTTTCTGCTCTCCTTCGATCTGGTGCACTCGGGCTCGCGAAGCTTTGTCCGCGAGCTGGTGACACTTGGGCAGATGAGCTTTAGGGTTTAGGGCTTAGGGTTCAGGGTTCAGGATTTAGGGTTTAGGGTTTGGGGTTTAGGGTTTAGGGTTTAGGGTTTAGGGTTTGCTGGTGGAGCTGGGGCCCAAAAAAACCTAACCCAACTGCCACTCTGGAAACCTGAAACCCTGAAACCCTAAACCCTAAACCCTGCACCCAATTGCCCCCTGAAATAAGGAAGGCAGTGCGTACATAAAGCACCGGCCAGAAAGGCACAACGCAGGAAGGCGCATCTATGTGGTTTAATTAATATTTTGTGTTTTGGTTTGGGTTTAGGTTTACCAAGCTGAGGTGTTTTGGGAGGTCTTGTCGATAATTGCCGGCTTTAGGGTTTAGGGTTTAGGGTTTAGGGTTTAGGGTTTAGGGTTTGGGGTTTAGGGTTTAGGGTTTAGGGTTTAGGGTTTAGGGTTACCGGGTTGCTGTGCTCCCTGTAGGGCTTCGGATTGCCCAAGTCAGGCGGATGGGAGCAGCGGCTCCTCCAGTACCTGCAGGTTCATGAAACTTACTTGGGTTGAGGGTTTGAGGGTTGAGGGTTGAGGTTTGAGGGTTGAGGGTTGAGGGTTGAGGGTTGAGGGTTGAGGGTTGAGGGTTCAGGGTTCAGGGTTTAGGGTTTAGGGTTTAGGGTGTAGGGCTTAGGGCTTAGGGCTTAGGGTTCAGGGTTTAGGGTTTAGGGTTTAGGGTTTAGGGTTTGGCGTTGTAAACGTTATAAGCGAAGTTGCAAATGGGGGTAACCTACATGAGGCCAGTTCAGCGCACGGGGGTCGTACGTCGAAACCCTGGGCCCTAATCCCTGAACCTCAATTGAACCAGATAGTGCAGGTTTAGGGTTTAGGGTTTACGGTTTACGGTTTAGGGTTTAGGGTTTAGGGTTTAGGGTTTAGGGTTTAGGGTTTAGGGCTTAGGGTTTAGGGTTTAGGGTTTAGGGTTTAGGGTTTAGGGTTTAGTTAGGTCCACTGAACCTTCAAGAGCACGGACAGCGAGTCGTCGAATGTGTCGCTCGTCTTGACTTTCGTGAGGCCGGCTTCGCCTTAGCTTTTAGGGTTTAGGGTTTAGGGTTTAGGGTTTAGGGTTTAGGGTTTAGGGTTTAGGGTTTAGGGTTTAGGGTTTAGGGCTTAGGGTTTCGGGTTTAGGGTTTAGGATTTAGGATTTAGGATTTAGGGTTACCCCCTTGAAACCCTCTCCCTTAAGAACCCTATAATCGGGACTTGAACGGTGCAAGGGCTTGAGGGCGCCTGCTTGGGGGGCATCTGGGTGTTGTAGGACTTGGAGGTTGCAGTTTGGGCTCAGGGCTCAGGGCTTAGGGTTTAGGGTTTAGGGTTGAGGGTTTTGGGTTGAGTGTTTAGGGTTTAGGGTTGAGGGTTTTGGGTTGAGGGTTTAGGGTTTAGGGCTATTACGCTGTTTCCGGGCTTGAGGGTGTAGTCACGACATCCATGGGTGCATCAACGATAACGACAACCTTCTCGAAGACCACCTCCACTGAAAAAACCCTCGCCACGCTTTCGGGAACAAAAAACAGAGGTTCCAAAGCAAGGGGGGGGGGCGTCGAGCGTCATGTGCACAGACCCTAAACCCCCAATCCCCAACCCACATACCCCCAACCCTAGACCCCAAACACCAAATCCCAAACCCCTAAACCCCCAACCCCCAACGAGTAAACCCCTAAACCCCAAATCCCAAACCCCTAAACCCCAAATCCCAGACCCCTAAACCCCCAACCCCTAAACCCCCAACCCCCCCAAACTCCAAACCCCAAAACCCCGAACCCTGTCACACAACCGAGGCGCCCGTTCAAGAGCTCTGCGATTTCAGGATCTCGTCCAGAACTCCTGGCCCTGCTCTTGCCTGGGAAGGGGTTTGGGGGAACAAGGTCTGAGGGTTTAGGAATTTAGGGGTTTCAGGGTTTCAGGGGTTTCAGGGGTTTTAGGGATTCAGGGTTTCGGGCTTTCAGGGTTTCAGGAATTCAGGGTTGTAGGGCTTTAGGGTTTCAGGGTTTTGGGGTCTTAGGGTATTAGGGCTTCGGGCTTCGGGCCTAGGGAGCTTCAAAAGATGCTCTCATGCCCCTACCCCCCCACACCCTGAAAACCCACTGAGCCCGAAAAAACCCTGAAAACGCTGCCAAGCGGCGAGTCCCAGCACCTTCTTCACACCCTCAGGGTGAGTGGCTCTTCAGCTCGAGGCGCACCCTGGCTTATGTTTCTTCTAGGGTCGTTTTTCAAGACGTTTGAGTTGGGAAGTCCAATGCATCTCCTTCAAGACGTTTAGGGTTTAAGGGCTGTAAGGGTTGCAAGGGTTTTCAGGGCTTTAAGGGATCTAAGGTTTAAGGGCTTGGGGTTAGAGGGTCTAGAGGATTTTGAGGGTTTTGAGGTTGAGGGGTTACCTTCAGTTTACGGGACGAACTAAGGGTTCAGGTGCATTTAGGTCCAAAACCCTACAGCCTAGAATCGAAAACCCCAAGACCCGAAAACACATAATCAGCAACCTAATCTCCAAACCCTATTTGCCAGCCCTATAACCCTACAAATCCCTACGAACCCTCAGAACCATCTAAACTCCCATAAACGCCCCATGAACCCCCTTAAACCCCAATAAACCCCCATAAGCCCCCATAAACCCTCATAAACCTCGTAAACCCTAAACCCTAAACCCTAACCCTAAACCCCATAAGCCCCCATAAGCCCTGAAGGCGAAACCCCGTGGCGCCTCGACTCAGAGGCTGTCCGGAACGCCTTGGCCCTCGCGGAAGGGCGTGAGCACGACCCCGTCGCTGGACTCGGGATGCAAGAAGGAGGGTGGAGGGGTTCAAGGTTCAGGGTTTAGGGTTTAGGGTTCAGGGTTTAGGGTTTTGGGTTCAGGGTTTAGGGGTTAGGGTAAACCTAAAAAGGGGTTTCAGGGGTTCAGGGCTCAATAATCTGAGGTCCCCCAAAGCTCCCGAAGCCATAAACCCTGAACCAAATCCTAAACCCGCCATCGGGGGGTGGGGGGGGGGCGGTGATACGGGGGCCTTCTCAAAACAGCAGCTCCACTGGGGGGAGGGGGGGGGGGGACCATGGACGGTTGTGGCAGAGATTGGGTTCTTAGGTTTAGGGTTTAGTGTTTCGGTTTAAGTTCTCAAGGCTTGGGGTTCAGGGCTTGGGGTTCAGGGATTGGAGTTTTTAGGCGTTTAGGTCTTGGGGCTCAGGGCTTGGGCTTGGGGCTTCACTCCATTGAATTTGTCCAAACTGTGCAGCGGAGTAACCTCAATAACTGCTGCTGCCGCCGATGGGCGCAAGACCAAGATGTTCCGGATGTTCTCAGTTGACTTTGCTTCTTTGGCAACGCAGCAGGTCTAGCCCCCTAAGCCCTAACCCTACATACAACCCTAAACCCCAAGATAAAACTAGGGTTTGGGGTTCCGACACTTGATGGCTAGCCTACACGCTGACGTCACTGGCAAGTCTGCTTCTTTTGCAGTTAATTCTTACTTAGCCTTAGTGCGGAAGTAGGGTCTCTGCACCATCTTTTCAAGGGTACTATAGGGAGTGCCAAGAAACCTAATTCCCTCACCTCTACCAAGACCCCAACAGAAGCCTATGAGGGTGTTGGGGCTGAGAGTGGAGCTCTGCATGCTAAGCTAGACCCTAACCCACGCTCTTGCTAAGGAATTGTGCATGGGAGGGCCGGGGGGGGGGGGGAGGGCCCTATTTTGGGAAGTGCCCACTTCAGGTTACCATAGTGATTAGTTAGGGCCACTTACAAGATGTGTGAGAACTTGTGCAGGCTATGGGCCATGGCATCATGTGATAAACGCAGCCACGCTACCCGACGTCCTGAATCTCGCTCTGAACTGCTCATAGTACTGCGGTTCCCTGAGCCCTAAACCCTAAACCCTAAACCACAAACCCTAACCGAAAACCCGAGAACCACCGGAGTGAATGAAAAGCGAGCTGCTGGATCCGGATCTGTGAGGTGCGTCCAGTGGAAGTTGTACCTGTTCGAGTTTAGGGTTTAGGGTGTAGGGTTTAGGGTTTAGGGTTCAGGGTTTAGGGTTTAGGGTTTAGGGTTTAGGGTTTAGGGTTTAGGGGTTAGGGTTTAGGGTTTAGGGTTTAGGGTTTTAGGAAGTAGTACCTGTTCGAGTTTGGGGCTTAGGCCTTATCCATCTTGGGCGCCCTGGCTTTGGGGCCGCGTAGGCGAGAAAGATTCCCTGAGCCCATGCACGCGGTGTCAGCAGGTCTTGGAACTGTGTGAGAAGCCATGGTGGTCTAAACCCTAAACCCTAAACCCTGAATCCTAAACCCTAAACCCCTCAGCCCCGCAACCCTAAACCCGCAAAAGCCCTAAACCCTAAACCCTAAACCCTAAACCCTAAACCCTAAACCCTAAACCCTAAACCCTAAACCCTAAACCCCTCAGCCGCCGGGCCGCGAGCTCAGCACCTTCTTCACTCCCTGGGGGCCGTGGTTCTTCAGCTCGAGGAGGGCCCTGGCTTCGGGATTTTTTTGGGGGGGTTTTGGGGGATTTAGGGGTTTAGGGGTATAGGGGTTTAGGGGTTTAGGGTTTAGGGTTTAGGGTTCAGGGTTACGGGATTTGTTTGGGTGTTTTGGGGGGTTTTGGGGTTAAGGTTTCGGGGTTCAGGGGTTTAGGGTTTAGGGGCTTACGGTGTAAAGTTTAGGGTTTAGGGGAGTTAGGGTTTAGGGCTTCGCGTTTGTTGGGTGAATGTTGGGCATTCATCATAGCAACAGTCACCTTACACCCCCAAACCCCGAACAGTTGTGGTAGTTGTGGTAGTTGTGGTAGTTGTGGTAGTTGTGGTAGTTGTGGTAGTTGTGGTAGTTGTGGTAGTTGTGGTAGTTGTGGTAGTTGTGGTAGTTGTGGTAGTTGTGGTAGTTGTGGTACATTGTCAGATCTTCCTGTCCTGTTCTCCTCGACGATGGCCCCAAGGAGCTTCGGATTCCGTAGCAAGCCTCAGCAGAGAGGCTCATTGAAGAACCCCTTCTTCGTGGGTGAGTCCCAAAACCCCACACCCTGAACCCCAAACCCCTAAACCCCTAAACCCCTAAACCCCTAAACCCCTAAACCCCTAAACCCCTAAACCCCTAAACCCCTAAACCCTTAAACCCCTAAACCCCTAAACCCCTAAACCCCTAAACCCCTAAACCCTAGACCCCTGTAATCCCCAAAACTGCAGGTCGCCTGCCGCACCTCGCAGAACATCCGGATCATCTCCTGCAAAGACAGGGTTTAGGGTTCAGCTTAGAGTTGAGGATTTAGCGTGAAGAGGCACTTCCCTGTCATTTACTCCACAGCCACAACACCCAAAAACAAACCAGGAGCTTAAGGGAGGGCTGAAAGGTCGAAGAGTTCACGAGTTTAGGGTCTAGGGGTTCGAGGTTTCGGGCTTCATGGGTTTCCGGGCTTGAGGGTCTAGTTTAAGGGCTTCAGGTTTCGGAAAAGGGTTTTAGGGCCCAAGGGTTTAGGTTTAATTTAAGGTTTCGGGTTTCGGGTTTAGGGTTTAGGTTTTGGGTTTTGGGGCTCAGGGGTGTAAGCTCAGATCGTTCCGGACCCCGTCCTTCCGCATCGACCTTCAAGAAGGCGCAGGTGTGATGTTGCAAGCTGAACCTCATCTCTACAGGCTTCTTGTTTTGGCTGCTTTAGGTTCAAGGTTTCGAAAGTTTAGGGTTTAGGGTTGAGGCGGTTAAGGGTTCTTCTCTCTCAGAGGGCTTCTTGTTTCGGTTGTTTCAGTTTCCAGGTTTATGGTGAAGGGTTCTTCTATCTCAGAGGGCTTCGTGTTTCGTTCTTTTAGCTTCAAGGTTTCTAGGATGCGGGGTTTCGGGTTTAGAGGTCGGGGCTCTTCTTTTCCTGGTTGTTAGGTTCAAGGTTTCCAGAGTTTAGGGCTTCCGGCTGAGGATTCTTCTTTCAGTTTCTTAGATTCAAGGTTTCTAGAATTGTTTAGGGGGCTTAGGGGTACACCTCCTGTAAAGCCCCTTTAACGAAAGCCCTTGAACCCCTGAAGTTCTTAGACTCCTAAAACCTAAACCCTCAACCAACCCTAAACCCCAAACCCTAAACCCCAAACCCTAAACTTTTAAACCCTAGACCCTTAACCCGAACCCTAAACCCTAAACCCAAACCCTAAACCCCAGACCCTAAACCCTAACCCTAAACCCTAAGCCCTAAACCCTAAATCGTAGACCCTAAGCCCTAAGCCCTAAGCCCTAAGCCCTAAGCCCTAAGCCCTAAGCCCTAAGCCCTAAGCCCTAAGCCCTAAGCCCTAAACCTTAAACCCTGTTGAACAAAACTCGGTGTCAGTGTCCGAGGGACTCATCCGGCACCTCGCCTTGGAAGAGGTCGTCCTCAGCGATGCCCGCGAAAGGTATGCGCTTTCGTCTGTCAGGGTTTGGGGTTTGGGGTTTGGGGTTTGGGGTTTGGGGTTTGGGGTTTGGGGTTTGGGGTTTAGGGTTTAGGGTTTAGGGTTTAGGGTTCAGGCTTCAAGGCTTAGGGCTAAGGGTTTAGGGTTCAGGCTTCAAGGCTCAAGGCTTAGGGTTTAGGGTTTCCTCTATAAGGCACAGGGAACTTCGCACATTGGGTTTAGGGCTCAGGGAACTTGGGAAGCAGGCGATGTTAAAGGGCATAGGATCTTTAAACAAAAACCCGCTGAGCCATCAGGCGCGTGGGCCTTCTAGATAGTCGTTCGGAGCCAATCTTGTTGCCACAAATTCAAAAGCTCTTACTTAACCCCCAAAGTCCAAACCCAAAACCCCAAACCCTTAAACCCCGCACACTCCAAAGCCCCAAAGCCCCAAACCCTTAAACCCTCGAACTCCAAGCCCAAAACCCTTAAGCCCCTAGACTGAAAACCCAGAAGACCTAAGCCCTAAACACTAAACCCTAAACCCTAAACCCAAAACCCTAACCCCTAAACCCCTAAACCCCTAAACCCCTAAACCCTAAACCCTAAACCCCTAAACCCCTAAACCCCTAAACCCCTAAACCCCTAAACCCCTAACCCCCTAAACCCCTAAACCCCTAAACCCCTAAACCCCTAAACCCCTAAACCCCTAAACCCCTAAACCCCTAAACCCCTAAACCCCTAAACCCCTAAACCCCTAAACCCCTAAACCCCTAACCCCCTAACCCCCTAAACCACAAACCCTGGACCAAGGGCCCAGGGTAGGTCCGAGGAACCAGGGCGAGACTCTGCACCGGCAGAGCGGAGGCGTTCGCCGCCTTGTGGGGGGTTCAGAGTTCAGGGTTCAGGGTTCAGGGTTTAGGGTTTAGGGTTTAGGGTTTAGGGTTTAGGGTTTGGGGTTTGGGGTTTGGGGTTTGGGGTTTGGGGGAATCAAAATGTATTTTAATTATCCTTCTGTATTTATCTATTCACGTGGGGTTTAGGGTTTAGGGTTTAGGGCTCAGGGCTTAGGGCTTGGGGTTGAGGTTTAGGGTTGAGGGTTTGGAGTTTAGGGCTTCCCGGAGGAAGGGCCGACTCTTTTGGTTGCTTTGGGGTTCAGGGTGTAGAGTTTAGGGGCTTAGGGTTGAGAGTTGAGGGGTTTAGGGGCTTTGGGGTTTACTTGGTGGTATGCGTACCCTGGACCCTTCATTGGACCCTAATTGGGCCGTATCCTGCTTCAGGACTCGCTTCACGACTGCTTCCTGCGTCCCCGATGCACCAGGTAAGTAGAGGCCGAGGCTTCAGCACTTCGGGCTTTGCAATGTTGGAGTGAACTCTCATTAAACCGTAAACCCTAAACCCCAAACCCTACACCCCAAACCCTAAACCCTAAATCCTAAGACCCCCACACCCCTAATCCCTAAACCCTAAACCCCACAAACCTAACCCCCAAACCCTAAACCCTAAACCCTGCACCTTCATGGGGGCTTAAGACGACTTTGGGGCGATGCCCCTGCTTTCGAGCCCAGCACTCCTTGGCCCAACTCAAGATTGGACTTAACCGGAGAGTGTGGGGAAACCGAAAAGGGCTCGGGATATATAAAGTGGGTCTAGGGCTTCAGGGTGTAGGGTTTAAGGGTTTTGGTTTTGGAGCGTAGGACTTTATAGGGTTTAGGGGTTTCAGGGTTTAAGGTTCAGGGTTTAGGGCTTAGGGCTTCCAGATTTAGGGTTAAGCTTTAGGGTTTAAGGGTTTAGGGGCTTAGAGTTTGGAACGTTAAGGTTTCTGGGGTAGGGTTTAGGGTTTAGGGTTTAGGGTTTAGGGTTTAGGGTTTAGGGTTTAGGGTTTAGGGTTTAGGGTTTAGGGTTTAGGGTTTAGGGTTTAGGGTTTAGGGTTTAGGGTTTAGGGTTTAGGGTTTAGGGTTTAGGGGTTAGGGTTTAGGGTGTAGGGTGTAGGGGTTAGGGTTTAGGGGTTAGGGTTTAGGGTTTAGGGTTTAGGGTTTAGGGTTTAGGGTTTAGGGTTTAGGGTTTAGGGTTTAGGGTTTAGGGTTTAGGGTTTAGGGTTTAGGGTGTGTCAGGGGAGGGCGCGCGCTCGGGTGCGAAACACCCCGGGCCGCGCGCTCGCGTTGCCCGTCAACCCACCCCGGCCACCCAAACTATACTCTCTTCGGGTTAAGGGTTTATGGAATTTACTTTGTTGTGCCCCGATGCTTGCTTTCATGTTTTTGAAGTTGTGGTGTTAGGGTTTAAGCTGGGGTTGGGGGTAGCCTCGGCCCTTTTCGGGCCTTCGGCGTGTCAGGGCCCGTAGAGGCCCTTATTTATTTGAAGGTCAGGGAAACCCTTTGTGCCTGCTCCTGGATTCCCCTTCTTTGAAGGCCTCAAGCCTTTTTGGTGGCTCTTGGGGCTTGGGGGCTTCCTGGGGGCTTTCCTGGCCCTTCTGGGGTAAAATGAAGGGGTGCCCAAAACCATCGTTCTGAATACTAAAAAATCGCATTTGTCATTGCGGGCACGGGCAAATCGGGGCCCCCTCCTTTAGAGAGCCTTTTGAAGCTTTTTGGTGGCTCTTGGTGCCTTTTGGAGGCCTTGTGGGGTAAATGGAGTGCCCAAGACCATCGATTTCAGTACTAAAAAATAGCATTTTTCGTTGCGGGTACGGGCAAAACCTGGGGTCCCTCTTTTCGGGGCCTTTTGAAGCCTTTTGATGGCTCTTGAGACTAAAAAAATCGTTTTTCTATGGCAAGTACGGGTAAATCCTGGCGTACCCCCTGGGCCTTTTGAACCTTTTTTGGTAGCTCTTGACAAACCCTTCACCGGCCCCTTGCCCTTACCGGGCCCTTGCCCTTGGCTTGTCCGGTCCGCCTGGGGCCAACCCCCCGGGCCGGGAGGCCCTGTGAAGGGGCCCTGTAGGGGCGGGGGTTATTTTGTCTGTGTGGGAGTGGGCCCTTTCGGGGTTCTTAGCCCCTCGGGTCCAGGAATCCAAGCCGGCAGGGGCAGGGGGCCCCCGGCAGAGGGGGGCCCAGCAAACCCTGAACCCAAAACCCTGAACCACGTCCAGAGGCAAAGGGTTACGCTTTGGGGTTATGCTTTAGCTACGCTAAAAGTGGTCTGGGTGCCGGCCATCCCTTAGCCGAGTACTGACGTTGTCGTAAAAAAGGCCGATGTCCGTTGGCCTGTCCAGGACAGACGGTGAGGCTTAACCCTCACCTTTCCGTTTCTCTTTTCGCTTGGGCGCTCGGGCTGTAAGGCCCTCGGCCGAGCGTTCGGGGTCTGTCGCTCGACGGAAGCGACCCCTCACTTAGTTTAGGGTTTAGGGTTTAGGGTTTAGGGTTTAGGGTTTAAGGTTTAGGGTTTAGGGTTTAGGGTTTAGGGTTTAGGGTTTAGGGTTTAGGGTTTAGGGTTTAGGGTTGAGGGTTGAGGGTTGAGGGTTTAGGGCAATTTTTGGGACAGCTTGCAAGGTCAACCTGGCCTCCCCCCCGCCGGCGCTGCGCACCGCGGCCGCGGCTGTGGCAAGCGCCGAGCGGTGACCGAGGCTCCTGCGCGATCGGGTTTAGGGTTTAGGGGTTTAGGGTGTTTAGGGTTTAGGGTTTAGGGTGTAGGGTGTAGGGTTTAGGGTTTAGGGTTTAGGGTTTAGGGTTTAGGGTGTCGGGTGTAGGGTGTAGGGTGTATAGGGTATATGGTATAGGGTTTAGGGTTTGGGGTTTAGGGGTTAGGGCTTAGGGCTTAGGGTTTAGGGTTTAGGGTGTAGGGTCCACCTTTCAATGGGGACCCCTTCCATATCCCTTCTATACCCCATACAACCCAAGGGCCCATACTTCGGAGCCTTTTCAAAGAAGGTAGAGACCATAATAAGGGCCCGCGAAGCAACCTGGAGATGGCCCCACAGGACTTCTGCGTGTTGATTCCGGCTCGCATCCCACTAGCGCCAACAAACATCGGAACACCACCACCGACTCTGCCATCACCCTAAACCCGAAACCCGAAACCCTCAACCCTCAAGACCAGGATAAAAGAAACTGCGCGTGATATCAGTGTGAATTGGCCAAGTTGTTTGTCTAAACAGCTGACTGACAAGCCGAGTCGAAGTACATTTTTCCAAAGCGACTTGTGCCGCGCCCAACACCTAAACAAGCAGACAAAACCAGACTGTCGCTCAAAACCTGCGCAAAACCTGCCCTTGACTGTCGCCCAAAACCTGCCCAAACTCCTGACACGAACCCTCTACAATTTCTATGAGCCCCACCGCCAGGGCTGAAGAACCAGCCAGGACCCTAAACCCTACACCCCACCCAGGGCGGAAGAGCCAGCACAGAATGGGCAACCATGGGGTCGAAGCACGCAACACCCCGAGGCGGCGGTCGGTCCTGGGCAGCGTCAGTGACAGCATCGGCTCCTCCGGGGATTGCAGCCTCAGTTGTTTAGGGCTTAAGGCGTAGGCTTGAGGTTAGGGCTTAGGGGTTAGGGCTTGGGCCCCAACTGCGATTTCAACGAAATGCTTTCAACGATAGTTTTCAACGATAGTTCTCAACGATAGTCTTCATCGAAATGTTCTCAACGAAACGTGTTCAACGGAAGCTTCCCTATTTCTTTCTCTTTTACTTTATTCCTTCATAATCATTGAGTTCCATGGCATAGCCACACGCGAAAGTTTGACATTTGTCGGGAGTATTGGTGTCGGCGGCCAAAAATTGGGAATGTTTGAAATATGATATCTAAATTTGCATAAATTTTGATTGCGTATATCAGACATCATTCGGTTCTGGCACAGGATCGCAGCCTTCAGGATTTGAGGCTTGATTACTTACGGATCCATTCTTTATTTTTGAAAACTGACGTTGAGGCCACCATGGCTAGACGCCGCGCATGGCTGTACAGCGCCCTGTCCTCCTCCAAACGGAGGTCTCCGAAAACAGGGCACTGCCCTTAGGGACCTTGAGATATGGGAGCATGTTAGGATGATAGGGACTCGCAGAAGGACTCTGCAAGGCTAATGCTCCCAAACACGAATTAGGTCTGAGAAAGTTTGCAAAGATCAGAGGCCAGGCTTCTGCTCGTTTGGCGCATGGCCCCCCGACATCTCAACATTTCCATTTCCTCTCAGCTCCCAGGCAAGTCCACAGGCTTGATGGCTACTTCTTGACCAGCTCCTGGGTAAACTTCGACATCACACGATGTGGCTTCGTCGATATTCTGCAAGTGCAAAGCAAGAATCTGCAAAATGTCTATAGCGAGATCAGCTGTTTGTTCCATGACAGCGCCGAGGCCCTCTTTGCAGAGTGTGTAAACGGAAACACATCGACTTGCTCTCTGCCGCAGATGGATAATCTCTATGGTAAGCCAGGCTCGCACGCCCACCTCGTGCGAACGCAGGCTGTCGTGGGAGCACTGGAGCATTTCGGCCTTGTTGCTACACGCGCATGAGTTCTCCGTTGAGTGCATGACTGCTACAATACAGTGTGTCTTTTCGTGCGAGGGCGCAGCTGTCGAGTTGCGGGCCACCAGCCAGGTGCATCACGGCCTCGTCATTGAGGAAGACGGCCATTGCAGACGCTGGCATGACCTTGAGCGCTTTCCTGCGTCCGGCACACGCTTTGTGCTGCAGGGAGACAAAAGGATGCCATTCAAGTTCACACAACGGCCTTGGCCACTGGCCCGGACCACCTGCCCATAAGCCCCAGTTCCCAGCAACTTAAAGCTGCGGCCTGCGCACGCTGCGCACGATACCCGTCACGACTGCGCCGAGTGACCGAGCGCAGCGCCAAAGGTCATTGCAGGTGTGAGGGGACCTCACGTGAAGAGGCACTTTACGGTTGTCCTGCGTGGATGCCATGGGTCAACCCAGGTCACATCCACACAGCTTTCCCCACGTTGACGCTGCTTGCATAAGCAGACACTTTTCGTAGCCCAAAAGCATGCCAACATTCTAAACAAACAAACTTGCATAATTGCTCCCAATTGGCTTCTCTAAAAATACAAGTACATGTTCCGACTCTTCAAGCGTCAAGGGAGAAATTCTGGGCAACAAATTGCAGAGCATAACTCCACAATCTCACCAGCACGTAATGTCGCGCGGCAGCCTTAGATCTCGCCCTGATTGCCAACCCTCCAACCCGGTTGGCCATTTAAGCCCTCCAGAAACGTAATCCATTTTCCTACATGAGAACCTCCCTAAACCCTCACAGATGCTCGCCAGCTGTGGCTTTTATAGTCTACGCCGGCTCAGCTAGTAGCATGAACGGCGCCATGCGATTGGACTACTCTGGGAGTGGCAGTTCTTCTGGTAGAAGACATGTTGCACTTTGTGTCAAGTCGCAACGAAACGTTTTCAACGAAACGTCTCCGACGACTTTTTCAACCTTTTTTTCTCACGAAACTTGTGCTTTTTGAGTGGGCTTCGCTTTTCGACCCTGTTTTTTGTACAATCATTGAATCCCATGATTGGGTGTGAAACGAAAAGTGGCCGGACGTGAAGATTCTATATTTCTAGCCTGATAATTTTGGATGGTTCGCGAGAGAACTAGCGTCGGGCGCGAAAAGTTGCAGCGCGGGGCGAGAGGCTTGTCATAAAATCTCATAATGTATATCGGTATCAACTTGAGAGACAATGAAAGCGAATTGGAATTCGTTTCAAATCTTTACGCTTTGAGATTTCGGATACATTTGGGGTTTGCGACCAACACAAATTTAACGAAAGTTTTGAAGGAGTGTTTGAACGAAAGTTTTGACCGAAAGTTTCGAAAGGTTGAAGTTTTTGGGAAGTGGGAGATTTGAAGGGAAGGCCCCAGGTTTTGAATAATTTAAGTAAACTCGGCTTTGTGAGCTGTTTAGACAAATAACTTGAAAAATTCAGAATGGTACCACATACAATTTCTACTTGTTTTGTCTTGAGGTTTTAGGGTTTAGGTTTTGGAGCTTAGGGTTTAGGGTTTAGGCAGGGTTTCGGCTTTATGTGAAAAGCGCGCGGGGCCTGTTTCGGTGCCTATCAGGGCGAAGTTCCGATCCTTCCTCTCTGCTTTTGGATGTTTTTGCAGCCAGCTTTCCAGGCTCTGTTGAAAGTTTCCGGCCCGAGCCCTCTTGGACCCCTTAGCTGGATGGCTTCACGCTTTGGGGTTATGCTTCGAGCTCGGTTTCGGAGGCCTGTAGATTCGCCACGCGCCAGGGCAGAGTCCCTCCGAGAGGGGCTCACACCCATGCTTAGGGTTTAGGGTTTAGGGTTTCTCGCCAGTTTAGGGCTTAGGGCTCAGGCTTACGACTGATTGTTCCTGACGCAGCCGTGCCCAGTTCACTGGTATGGGTGCTAATCCATATAAACTATGGGGCCCTTCTTGACAGACCACAAGGTATATGCTATACTAGAAAAACAGCCATGATTTCGATCCAAACCTCCATGTGTAAATAAGCTTGCGTATAACTGCATGTGACTTCATATGACTACGTACGGCTACATATGACTACATACTGGCTTAGGGTTTAGGGTTTGGGGTTTAGGGTTTAGGGTTTAGGGCTTAGGGCTTAGGGACATGCATTGGAATGCTTCTGTGGAGCAGTCTGTGTAGCTTTCCGCCCTGGGCGTCGGCAACGGCCTGCGCCACAGCGAGCCTCGAGCAGATGGAGGTTGCCGTCGAGTTTCAGGCTCAGGGTTTAGGGTTTGAGTTTAGGGTTTAGGGTTCGGGGTTCGGGGATCGGGGTTTAGGGTTTAGGGTTTAGGGTTTAGGGTTTAGGGTTTAGGGTTTAGGGTTTGGGGTTTAGGGTTTAGGGTTTAGGGTTTAGGGCCCCCCCTCAGCCCCGGACTGAAGGCGCAAAAGGCCCGAACCCTACATTCCTAAACTCCGAACCCTACGTTGGGCTTAGGGTTGAGGGTTGAGGGTTGAGGGCTGAGGGCTGAGGGTTGAGGGCTTAGGGTTGAGGGTTGAGGGTTGAGGGTTGAGGGTTGAGAGTTGCGGGTTGAGGGCTGAGGGCCCCAAACCCTAAACTATCATCCCACCGCCTGAGAAGAACCGGCCTGCTCAAGACTCGGGCGCCGTTGATCCGGGCATTCGCTTCCAGTCGTGCGACATTCCTCCAAGTGCCCCCACGATGCGGCTTTAGGGCTTGGGGGGCCCAGGGTGGAGAATGGAACCTTTGGGGGAGGGGTATTCAGGGTTTTTGGGGTTTTGGGGTTTCGTCCTAAACCCTACCTCCTCATCCCGATTCTCTGTGAGAGGCTACCTCTCAACCTACATCGGTCCTGGGATCTGGCTCCACCGCAACAACCGAGAAGCCTTGGTTTCGGGTTTAGGGCTTCGGGCTTGGGTTTTGGGTTTAGGGTCTAGGGTCTAGGGTTTGGGGTTTAGGGTTTAGGGTTTAGGGGTTCGGGTTTGGGGTTTAGGGATTTAGGGGTTAGGGGTTTATTAGGGCAATTTGCCAGGCATCTAAGTCCAGGTGGATAGTGTTCCATTGTCTTGCTTAGTTGACAAGGAGCACCCTAGACGCTAAATCCCAAACCCCAAGCCAAGGAGCAGATCCCAACCTAGACCCTCGTTCAAAAATCTCGAATAGAGCCCTTAAACGTCCGAAGGTCCGCGATAGACTAACCAACGACACCCTACGACCGTAAACCCTAGACCGTAAACCCCAAACCCCAAACGCCAAACCCTAACCCTAAACCTAAACCCTAAACCCCTACAGACCCTTTTAAGGTCCTCTAAAAATTCACCCCAAGGGTCCTACCACACTTTCCGCAGCTCTCCGCTAGGCGACCCTCGGCCGCAGCTCGCACGGAGAAGAGGCCCACGTTGGCGCCTCCCAACTTCTTGAAGGGTTTTTGGGGGCTGCAGGGGGTCTAGGGTTTAGGGGGTTCAGGGGGCTCAGGGGGTTTTGGAGGGTTTTGGGGTTTTTTTTGGGGGGGTTTGGGGGGGTTTGGGGGGTTTTGAGGTGGTTTTGGGGGGTTTTGGGGGGTTTTGGGGGGGGTTTTCGGGTTTAGGGGCACTTGGGGTGCTCTAGCGCCCCAGTTCAAACCTAGGAATGAAAAGGGTGCCCCATTTTTGGCCTAAACGCGCCTTATAATGAGGGAACCCTAAACTAGAATAAAGGGGCCTACTCTGGTTCTAGCCCTAAACCCTAAACCCTAAACCCTAAACCCTAAAAACCCTAAACCCTAAACAAAAGGGATGGCGCGTAAACTCCAAGTGATGGGCACCTACATCGATGAAGAGGCAGCGGCCAAAGTGTGGCTTGGCCAAGGCTCGCATGAGATGCATCACGGTCTCCTTAGCGACATGTTAGGAGGTGGTGCAAGGTTTGGGGATTTGGGGGTGTATAGGGATTTCTAGGGGTTTTAGGGGCTTAGAGGGGGGTTTGGGGGATTTAGGGGTGTATAGGGATACCTAGGGGTTTTAGGGGCTTAGAGGGGTTTGGGGGGTGTAGGCGTTATAGGGGTTTACGGGTGTGGGGTTTATAGGGGTTTAGGGATTTAGGGTTTACAGGGGTCCTCAGTGAAGGGTCTAACAAGGGTTAAAGGTGTTGGGTGTAGGGTGCAGAATGTAGGGTTGAGGGTGATGGGTGTTGGGTGCAGAGTTTCGGCTTTGGGCGCATGTGACACAACAAGCAGCTCGCACTCGGTGCAGCCAGCTTTTGTGCATTCCACCCTCCAAAGAAGCAAGCAACTACAACCCACATAACTCCCCCTAAACCCTAAACCCTAAACCCTAGACCCTAAGCCCTAAGCCCTAAGCCCAAAGACCAAAGCTAGACTCCAAGCCTGAAGCCTTGAATCAGCAGTAAACACTGAACCCTAGAGGGCTTAGGGCTTAGGGCTTAGGGCTTAGGGCTTAGGGCTTAGGGTCTCTGGGTTAGGGTTTAGGGTCTCTGGTTTAGGGTTTAGGGCTTAGGGCTCAGGGTTTAGACGCCGAGTCACCACATCCCAGAAGGAACCGTGGTAGAAGAGCGATCTCTCCCATTCTTGCCCGGAGCTGCTCGCGCAGTACCTGGCTTAGGGCTTTCGAGGCCCTAAACCCTAAACCCTAAACCCTAAACCCTAAACCCTAAACCCTAAACCCTAAACCCTAAACCCTAAACCCTCTGCTTTAAGGAACCTCCAGCTGCTCCGCATCTCCCAAAGTTCTGCAGCCAAGGTGCAGACACGTGCGCCACGACTGCGAGCGAAGTGCCAGGGTGCCTTCAGGGTTTAGGGTTTAGGGATATTGGTTTAGGGTTTGGGGTTTAGGGTTTAGGGTTCAGGGTTTAGGATTTAGGGTTTAGGGTGCACATTTCTGGCTTTCAGGGAAATTTCCGGGACATTGCCCGAGACCCTAAAACCTAAGTCCGGGAGCTTGCCTTTAAAATTCAACCCTCAACCCTAAGCCCGGGGCTTACCTAAATCCTAAACTCTCAACCCTCAACCCCACAATTACAAGTTCCAACAAAACTTCAGGAAGGCACCTTAAAACACATGCTTCACCCTAACCCTAGAAGCCTTCAGACGATGCTTGTTTAGGGCTGATTGGATCTGTGTGTAAAGATGAAATGAGCTGTTGTGGTCGTGGCCAAAGATGGTATTGTTCTCCTCCTTTTAGGGTTTAGGGTTTAGGGTTTAGGGTTTTAGGGTTTAGGGTTTAGGGTTTAGGGTTTAGGGCTCCTCCTCCTCCTCGTCCTCTTCTTCTTCTCTATGCTTGTGGTTGAAAGCAGAGCGCAGAAAAACCGCAACACTGCTTCCCCAAACCCCGAATCCCTAGCCCCTAAACCCTAAACCCTAAGCCCTAATCCCTAAACCCTAAACCCTAAACCCTAAGCCTTAAACCCTAAACCCTAAACCCTAAACCCTAAACCCTAAACCCTAAACCCTAAACCCTAAACCCTAAACCCTAAACCCTAAACCCTACTTCTTGGCGGAGGTGCCGGCGCCGAACTCCTGGCATCTGCCCCGGTGGAAGAAGCGCAGCTGGAACGCGGAGAGGAGCTCCTTTCCGAAAGCCCAGCGAAACCCCGTAGTCGCCCCAAACCCTAAACCCTAAACCCTAAATCCCTAAGTCCCTAAATCCCTAAGTCCCGAAATCCCTAAATCCCTAAATTCGTAGGGTTTGGGGGAGCTTGGGGAATGTAGGGCTCTTATGAGGTTTCAGGCTTGTTGGGGCTTTAGAGGCTGGATTTCAGGCTTTCAGGGGTTCAGGGGCGTTTTGAATCGGATTTTTTCCGGGTGAGGCCTCAACTGGCAAGAAACGCCCTCTTTTGTCGGATTTAAGGGTTTAGGGTTTTAGGGTCAGGGTTGAGGGGTTAAGGGTTTAAGGAGAGTACTCTAAGAGGGACCAGGCTGCAGACCCTACAGAAGCCAACATACTCACCGATGTTCTCCCTTGCTTAGCTTATTTCTCTACCCTCCATACCCGCAACCCTACCCGGAAGGGTCTGGGCCTTGGCCCCAATTCCCGGAAGCCCTGAACCCTAAACCCTTAACCCTAAACCCTGAACCCTAAACCCTGAACCCCAGAGAGTGCATGCGCGGCGCCAGCACGTGCCAGCTGGCAGCTGCCAGAATGCCCGCGAAGATGCCGAGCGACGGGGCCTGGAGCAGGGTCCAGGGTATAGGACTCTAGGGTTTAGGGTTTGGGGTTTCGGGTTTAGGGTTTAGGGTTTAGGGTTTAGGGTTTAGGGTTTAGGGTTTAGGGTTTAGGGTTTAGGGTTTAGGGTTTAGGGTTTAGGGGCAGGGTTTAGGGGCAGGGTTTAGGGCATAGGGCTTTAAGGTTCTTAGGGATGTTTAGGGTTTTGGGTTTTGGGTTGAGGGGCTGTCGGTTTTTGGGTTGGGGAGGGCTTAGGGTTTTGAAGGCTTCGGGTACCCTCAATCCCTCAACCGTAAGCAAACCCTAAGCCCAAGCCCCTAAACCCCTACTTCCCCCAAGCCCCCAACCCCTACCCCCCGAACCCGCTCTTATACTCTTTTATATATTGGAAAAGGTCCAGAGTTACAAAAGTTCGAGTTCGGCATGAAGTCACTTTCCTTGCCGGTTCTTAGTAGGGACTGAAGAAATGAGGGACCCTATATCCCCCTATATATATATATATATATATATAGATAGATATATAAGCTTTCAGGGTTTCTGTAGGGTGCGTACCCTATTCCCCCATTCCCGACGAAGACTCAGTGAGAAAAACCCGAAACCCACCCTATACCCCAAAACCCCAGCAACCACAGAAACCCCAGAAACCCCACGAAACCCAGAAACTGCAGAAACCCCCAGAAACCCCCAGAAGCCCCCAGAAACCCCAAAAACCCCAAAAACCCCAAAAACCCCAAAAACCCCAAAAACCCCAAAAACCCAGAAACCCCAAAAACCCCCACAAAAACCCCCACAAACCCCCAGAAAACCCCCCAGAAACCCCCCAGAAACCCCCAGAAAACCCAGAAATACCAGAAACCCTAATACCGGAACCTGCAGGTGCCCCCAAGCCGCTGGCCTGCGGACCGCCACCCCCGCCCAAGGCAACCGGGTGGTCGCTGGCCAACTCCGCTAGCAGCTGCTGGGCCTCTTGAGGGTTCAGGGTTTTGGGGTCTGGGGTTTAGGGATTAGGGTTTAGGGTTTGGGGTTTGGGGTTTAGGGTTTAGGGTTTGGGGTTTGGGGTTTAGGGTCTAGGGTTTAGGGCTTAAGGTTGAGGGTTCAGGGTCTAGGGTTTTAGGTCTAGGGCTTAGGGTTCTAGGGTTTAGGGTTCTAGGGTTTAGGGTTCTAGGGTTTAGGGCTTAGGGTTTCGGTCTTTCGGGTGTAGGGCTTAGGGCTCAGGGTGTGGGGTTTGGGCCCTTCATTGCTTGCCATCTCGTGTTCCAGAGACACCTCGCCCACTGTGCATACGCACAAACTCTCAAACACTGTGTGGCAGAACGTGCTGCCCAGCCTGCCGGCACCCTAAACCCTAAACCCCCAGAACTAAATCCTACACCTTGAGCCCTAAACCCTAAACCCGAAACCCGAAACCCTAAACCCTAAACCCTAAACCAAGCGATGCAAGAGATGTTTGGCCCACAAGATCATCACCCTAAACCCTAAACCCGAAACCCTGAACACTAAACCTTAACCCTAAACCCTAAAGCCTTAACCCTACACCCTAAACCCTTAACCCTTAACCCTAAACCCTAAACCCTAAACCTTGAACCCTAAACCCTGGGTTGAGGGTTTAGGGATGCTGTGGGTTCTCCGCAGGCCTTGTCGCACAGGGGCTTGATGGTTCTGGGAACTTCGAAAACTCTTCTACCCCTAAGCCCTAAGCCCTAAACCCTAAACCCTCAACCCTAAACCCTAAGGTGAATTCTTGGGTTTTGGGGTTCGGGTTGGGGGGGGGGGGGGGGCGGGAGGTCTGCCAGAGAAGCGCGGTGAAACTGCGTGTGGGTTGACGAGCCTTAGGGTTCAGGGTTTAGGGTTTAGGGTTTAGGGTTTACGATGAGTGTGGCCGACACGCTTTGTCTTCAACGCATTCGTTTCTCCTTCGAGGGTTTAGGGTTTAGGGTTTAAGGTTGGGGGTTTAGGGTTTAGGGCTCAGGGTGTAGTGTGTAGTGTTTAGGGTTTAGGGCTGGGCCTCGGGGGGGATTAAGGGCTTCTAGGCTTTTAGGGTCGTAGGGTTTTCAGGATTTAGGGTTTTCTTTGCTTAATGGCTTCGACCCACCCGCAGGTTTAGGGATCGTCGGTTTTGGGCACGAACGGCCCAAGAAAACCACAGAAACGTTTCTGACCCCTAAACCCTAAACCCTCAACCCTAAACCCTAAACCCCTGCACCTCGTTGAGCAGAAGCTCAGCCTTCAACAAGGGGGTTTCCGAAATTCGGGAGTACCTTATTCAGTTTGCGGTTTAGGGTTTAGAATTTAGGGTTTGGGGTTTAGGGTTTAGGGTTTAGGGTTTAGGGTTTAGAATTTAGGGTTTAGGGTTGCTACAAGGGGATCCTACTACTTGGGGATCCATGTTGGGGCCTTCAGGGTTTAGGGCTTAGGGCCATAAACCATAAAACCGGCGGGCTTGAGTCGTATGGGGGGCTGAAAGGGTGCTAAAGGGCCTTTAAGGGTCTTTCTTGGGAAAGTGGGGTGGGAGGCGGTTAAGTGTTGACGGGCTTACGTGTTTGAAGTTTGTTTTGGGGACCCTAAACGAGGCACACTACGAGCACGGAGACGTGCAACACAGCCCCCAGAACCGAATAGTATCCCGCCTAGAAAGCTGGGCTGATAAGGCGTCAGAGTCTAGGGAACACAGCACAAGTCATAGGCGGAGTTTTTAAACGTGGCTGACCTAAACCCTCAAACCCTCAACCCTAAACCGAAACCGCCTAAGCCCTAAACCGCAACCTGTAAGTAAACCCTGGAACCCGGAGCATCTCTCTGAACTCAACAGGAGCTCCCCAAAAAACAAGCCTTTAGGGTGTAAGAGGTTAGGCTTATAGGGTTTAAGCGACAAGAACCAAGCCCTAAACCCCTCAACCCTAAACCTCAACCCTCAATCCAAAACACTAAACCCTAAACCCTACATCCTAAACCCTAAACCTTACCCCTGAAACCTAAGCTCTAACTCCCTAACCCCTGTAAGAATGATGGGAATCCTGTTGCCTCTGCAGGGATGGGGGCGTGTGCAGAAGAAGCAGCTGAAGCCGCGCCATGTGCTAGCACCTGGACCGGGAGCAGGGCAGGCCTTAAGCACTCAGGGCTTAAGAGGGTTTACTTTATATACTGTAGGGTTTAAAGTAGGTCCAGGGTCCAGGGTTTAGGTTAGGGTTTAGAGGGCTTGGGGGCTTGGGGGGGGGGGGGGGGGGGGGCGAGAGGGGGCTTAGAGGGGGCTTAGAGGGCGCTTAGAGGGCGCTTACGGGTCGGGTTTACCGGGCTGCACATCAACGCAACCAGCGCGACACGAGCTGCCATGACTTTGCCAGTACCCTATGTTCCTGATGCGCACAAGTATTTAGGGTTTCGGGTTCAGGGTTTAGGGTTCAGAGTTTAAGGTTTGAGGTTGGCTGAGCTCAAAACGAGAGTGTGTGCTCAACATACGCCTTGCATTGTTTGTAACTCAGACGTCTCCTGGGCTCTTGTCTACATGTTCGGCAACATCAAGTACCGATGCAAAAGAGGCATGTCGCGTAAGATAACGTAGCTTGCGCAAGAGTTGCCAGCTAGCTGAATGAGGCTGGCATTTGATGGTGTCTTATTCTCACTTCACATGCTCACGCATATGCTGTTACTACTTCTTGCACTTTTCTGGGGGCGGAGGGGCGCGACTGGCCCCCAGAATTTGCCCTACTACTCCCTACTACTGCTTCCTACGAAGACTAGGACGACTACAACTACACCACCACCACCCACCCCGAAAGGGTCTGGACCAGAAAGCGGAGAACTCACCAACGGCAAGGGGCAAGCAAGGTGAAGAGAGTGGCTGCCGGCGGCAAGGGCGAGCGCCAGGGTTCAGCGCCAGAGGCGGATCTTGCCAGTTCGTTTTAGGAGGCTCTTGGGATTCAAGGTTTAGGCTGTGGGGTTCCTGAACCCTAAACTGGCCCCGAAATCCTGAAGGTGTATGGGCTGAGGGCCTTTGGCTTTGTTTTCAGGGGGTTGGGTCAGGGGGTTGGGCTTAGGGCTTGAATTTTGGACCCTGTTTAGTCTGGCCCCCTGGATTAAGACACTCAAGGACTGTTTGGGAGGCCCGGTGGGATCTGCAACACACAGGCAAGTCTTCCGGACGGCACAAGAATGAAAAAGGCCTGAAGAATTAGCTATAAAGGGACCCAAAGGATAAATTATTAGCAACTATTCCGACCACTATATTATTTCGTGGCGCCCTGCCAGTCGATCCGGACCTCTCTCCCCGAAACCTGGCCCTTTCAAAAATCTCCAAACCGTCCGAAGAGCGTCCATATCGGCTTCGACTGCTGAGGGAGAGAACACATTCAAAGGGTCAAAACCCTAAACCCTAATCCCCAAACCCCAAACCCCAAACCCCAAAACCTCAAAACCCCAAAACCCCAAAACCCCAAAACCCCAAACCCCAAACCCTCAACCTTTGCATTAGCGTTGAAGGCCCCGGTGGCACAGTTGAAGGCACCCGTTTTTCTGTGACACTCGACAAACCCGGCTTTAGGGTTTAGGGTTTAGGGTTTAGGGTTTAGGGTTTAGGGTTTAGGGTTTAGGGTTTAGGGTTTAGGGTTTAGGGTTTAGGGTTTAGGGTTAGGGTTTAGGGTTTAGGGTTTAGGGTTCAGGGTCAGGGTTCAGGAATCAAGCCACGACCCGGAAGCTCCAATTCGGTAGACCCCTACACCACCTCTATACTCCCCTGAAAAGTAAGTTGCCTAACATTCTTGGGTTTCATATAAGCAAAAGTGAGAACGAATGCTATAGACCCAAACGACTGGGAATAATGCTAAGCCCCAAACCCTAAACCCTAAGCCCTAAACCCCAAACCAAAAACCCCAAGCCAAACCCTAAGCCTCCTCCAGATCTTGAGCACCTTCTGCTGCGCCTCGGGCGACAGCACCTTCTCCACACCTGAGACTTAGGGTTTAGGGTTTAGGGTTCAGGGTTCAGGGTTCAGGGTTCAGGGTTCAGGGTTTAGGGTTTAGGGTTTAGGGTTTAGGGTTTAGGGTTTAGGGTTTAGGGTTTAGGGTTTAGGGTTTAGGGTTTAGGGTTTAGGGTTTAGGGTAGGGTTTAAGGGTTCCTATTGGAAGGATTATCGTATTTTGGGGTATATTAGGGGTACCCCCTAGTCTGGGAAATGCCCAAGCCACTAGGAGAGACCAGCACAGCTGCCTGACTTCACGAGGGCTCCACAATCTTCTACCTAAACCCTGAACCCATTCTGGAGGGTTTCGGGTTTGGGGTTTAGGGTTCAGAGTTCAAGGTTCAGGGTTTAGGGTTTAGGGTTTTCGGTTCAGGGGTCGTTGCGGAAGCTTCCTGTGTTGTGGTTTAGGAATGGGATTTCGGGTTATGGTTTAGGGTCCGGGAACTTGGTGGTAGCCAGGGTCTAGCTAGGATCACACAGGTTAGGGTACTCGTGACCCCATACCCTGCATACAACAATGTACTTAGCGAACTCTTCCCTGAGCCTCTAAGTAGTACAGGGGCTTCGGGGCTAAACCCCTAGACCCTAAACCCTAAACCCTAAACCCTAAACCCCCATTCTGAGTCCAGGATGCTCGAAGTGTCGCTGAGGCTCTGGGCCAGGGTCCGGAGGTGGCGGAGATCCTCGGCATCCGCGCCGCTGATGCCTCCGAGAGGGCGGGTTGAGAGGGAAAGGGTTTAGGGTTTAGGGTTCAGGGTTTAGGGTTTAGGGTTTAGGGTTTAGGGTTTAGGGTTTAGGCATTAGGGTTTAGGGTTTAGGGTTTAGGGTTTAGGGTTTAGGGTTTGGGGTTTGGGGTTTAGGGTTTAGGGTTTAGGGTTTAGAGTCGAGGGTTCAGGGTGTGTGGAATGATATTGTGAACGTTTGGGATGCCCCCTTACACTTACTCCTATGAGAACTCCTACTAAGGACTGTTAAACAAGGCGGAACATCCCAAATGAACATATATATATATATATACACAGGTTTTAGAGTTTAAGGGTTTAGGGTTTGGGGATTAGTCCGTCGTCAGGGGCAGTTGAAGGGTGGTTTTGGGGGAATTTGAAAAGGATTTGGTCTAAGGTTTTTGGCACGGGGTTTCACCCTTCCAGTACACAAGAGGGTAAACGCTCAACGCACTTAATAAAGGCTCCGGGAACCTGCTAAGTAGGTGGTTCCGAAACAGGCTACAATGATAACAAACCTTCTTACCAAGCTCCCTCAATCTTCAACTGCTCTAAGCCCTAAACCCTAAACCCTAAACCCTAACCCTAACCCTCGAGTCTGGGTCGGTCGGAAAGGAGAAAATGCTCCGAGGGGCCGGACGAGCTCGAGTCCTCCTCTTGGCTCCTGCCAGCAGCGGTGGGTTCAGGGTTTTGGGGCATATAGGGTCTCGGGTTTAGGGCTTAAGGCTTTTAGGGCGTTTAGGGCTTTTAGGGTTCAGGGTTTAGGGTTTAGGGCTACCAGAACACTCTCCGGTCGCAGGTCCGCTGCGCTCCAACAAGAAACAGACCCTAAACCCTCAACCCTGAACCCTCAACCCTAAACCCTAAACCCTAAACCCAAACCCCAAACCCTAAACCCCAAACCCTAAACCCTAAACCCTAAAACCTAACCCCTTGCGCGCAAAGTCACTCCTCCACGGAAGCCCGCGGAGGACCTCGAAGAGCGGCCTGGACCCGGGAGCCGACAAAATGCCGGTTTGGGGTTTAGGGTTTAGGGTTTAGGGTTTAGGGTTTAGGGTTTAGGGTTTGGGGTTTGGGGTTTGGGGTTTAGGGTCTAGCGCTCCCCTCCCCCTTGCCGCCCAGAAGCCACCCCGAATCCAACAGGCCGCGCAGGGTTGGCCAGGAAGTCCTCGGCGGGTTTGGAGGCTTTTGGGTTTACAGGGTTTAGGGTTGTTGGGGTTTGGGGTTTAGGGTTTCGAGGGTTTAGGGTTGAGGGTTGAGGGCTTGTACGGTTTTAGGGTTTAGGGTTGGAGTTTCGGGGCTTTGGGGGGTTTCTAGGGGTGGAGGGTTGATTAGCGCCCTAACCCTGAAACCTCGTATGGGCCCTCGCATACCAACATACCCTCGCACATATATAAGGGCCTCTATATCTCCCCAAAGCGGGATGCATGGCTCAGTTGGGGGGTTTCGAGTTTTGGGATTGAAGGTTTTAGGGTTTGGGTTTTTTGGGGTTCTTTTTTGGGGTGTTTTGGGTTGTTGTTTGGGTTGTTTGGGTTTAGGGTCTAAGGATTTACCACGAGCTTAAGGCGTTTGGGACTTCGGGCTTTTGAGCTCAGAAGAACCCGGGAAGGTCCCTCTAGTTCGCTGAACCCTAAACCCTAAACCCTAAACCCTAAACCCTAAACCCTAGACCCTAAACCCTAAACCCTAAAATTTAATCTTTGAACCCAACAGCTCTGCAGAACTCGCCGAGGGTCTCTGCCTTCTCTGCCGTGCTTGCCGCGGTGCTCCGTAGGAGTGTAAGCTGACCTCTCACCACAGGAGCTAGGGCTTAGGGTTTGGGGTTTAGGGTTTCAGGGCTTCAGGGTTTCAGGGTTTCAGGGTTTCAGGGTTTCAGGGCTTCAGGGCTTCAGGGTTTCAGGGTTTCAGGGTTTCAGGGTTTCAGGGCTTCAGGGTTTCAGGGTTTCAGGGTTTCAGGGTTTTCAGGGTACAGGGTTTAGGCTCTAGGGTGCAGGCTTTCAGGGCTTAGGGTTGATTGTCGGGTTTAGGGGGATTAGGGGTTTAGGGGGTTTAGGGTGACGACTTAACATGACAGCAGTTCTACACTGTGGCATGACGAGGAGCGGAGTGCACCCTGGAAGAAAAAGCATATACCTCTTTAGGGAAAAGTGGCTCTACAGGAACCCAGAACCAAAGAAAGTATATGCTTTTTAGGGAACAGTAGCTAGAAGCGGAACCCAGAACCAAAAAAAAATTAAGGTATGGTACTCCAAACTCCAAAACCCAGCTCCAAGCAAGACGGGCAGAACCCGACACCCTCAATCAAGCAGGACAGGCATCTGGAACCATTTCCTGGTTACTGCCATTGACACGATTGCCAGACATTACTACGATTACTACCCTTACTATTATGGTCCTCATTGTTGTGGTTGCTACTGTCATTCATGTAAAATAGGGGTCGGGATAATTTACAAATAGTATTCCCTTATGGTCCCCTTGTCGTTATCCTAAAATAACCCCCACAAACCCTACTGCAATTATTCAGGCTCCGATAATAAGAGCGCTTCATTTGAGAAGACATGACTAGCCTTGAGATGTCGAAGCCGCCTGGGAAGTCATAGGGCGGCGTCCATGCCACCAATGGAAGGGTTAATCTCAACTCACAGTTTTGGGGGTTTAGGGTTTAGGGTTTAGGGTTTAGGGTTTAGGGTTTAGGGTTTAGGGTTTAGGGTTTAGGGTTTAGGGTTTAGGGTTTAGGGTTTAGGGTTTAGGGTCATGATTTCGGGGCCTGATATGTAGGATTGAGGGTAGTTGGGGGTTATGGTTAAGAGCAAGAGCCTCTTGACTGCTGCCTGTGCTTAAATGGAACTCGTTCATCATGGCCGTGCTAAAACTACTTCCGCGTTCAGGAAAGTTTGCAAGTAGTTAGCCCACTTTCGGGGTACTTGTTCGCCTTCTTTTTACCTACAAGGCTTCCAGGGCCTGGACCCTAAACTCTAAACCCTGAACTCTAAATTCAACCCTAAACCCTGAACTCTAAACTCTAAACCCTAAACCCTAAACCCTACTCAGTAAGTACAAGTTGCCCATCGATGCCGCGAGCTCCCCCATCGCATCCGACAACGCCAAAGGATCACGCGCGGAGCCTTAGGGTTTAGGGTTTAGGGTTTAGGGTTGAGGGTTTTGGGTTTTGGGTTTTGGGCTTTGGGCTTTGGGTTTTGGGTTTTGGGTTTTGGGTTTTTTGCCTTCCCTGGTTCTTAGTAGGGAGGGAGGGAATTCGGGCCCTCTATACATACCCTTTAAGGAATTATAATTATAAGGTGATTCTGTAAATTATGGTTCTTCTTGGGGTCCTTATTATGAGGCGTCCCCTCTTGTTTGGGGTACCCCCAACAGGGACCATCATTTAGAGAACTGCCCATATAGGTACCTCATTCCCTCATTCCGGATCCTTGTAGGGTGGGGAGGAGTGCTTGGGGGGGTCATCGGAATGATCGGAACACGAAGAGACAAGAGCTAATCGTAGTAATCGTAAGAGTTGCAAGAATGGTACGAATCGTAAGTAATAGTGGCACTCATTGTAATATTGGTAGTTTTCGTAGTAAGTTTAGGGCGATATTTTTTGCTATAGTAAGAATAGAAAGCAGAATAAGAAGATTCAGAATAGCTAGCGAAGTGCCTCTTCTTCGTGTTCTCATCCACTCCAACTTCTGAGGGCGGTGCGAATGCAAAACTGCAAATTGGAAGAAAAGACGACGAAACCCTACACCCCTGAACCCTCAACCCTAAACCCTCAACCCTAAACCCTAAACCCTAAACCCTAAACCCTAAACCCTAAACCCTAAACCCTCCCCAGCAAACACATCCTCAGAGCCCAGGCGGCTCCCTTGCCAAAGCATTCCCAGGGCCTCGCGCGCGGGCTTGCAGGGACTTCAGGAAGGGCTGGCAGGGGCTCTTAAGGAAGTTTCGGGGGGGCTTACAGGGCTCTGGGGTCCTTTTGGGGCTTTCGTTTAGGGTTTAGGGTGTAGGGTTTGGGGTGTAGGGCTTGGGGTTTAGGGTTTAGGGTTTAGGGTTTAGGGTTTAGGGTTTAGGGTTTAGGGTATAGGGTCCCAACCACAGAGACACCCGGCCTCTAGCACGAGGCGCGCCATGGGACAATGTTGCAGGTCCTGCTCGGTGATGGAGGCCGCTGCCGCCTCGACCTGGAGCAGACGAAATATGAGGGCCTTATAATATATATATATATATATATGGGTTCAACAGCCCGAGGCTGAGTTCGGCAAACATGTATCCCTTTCACCCTTACCCATGTGCATTAGATCATATATGCTTTGCTTTGTGTTTTTTTGGGGGGGTCTGATAGTGCAATTATATAGGGGCCATAAGGAACCCGATTGGTAATAATACCGACCCCCTAGAGTACCCAGACTGGTTCTTTGTAGGGAATGAGGGAATGAGGTACCCTATGTAATCCCTAAAAGGTATATATGGGGCCCGAATTCCTTGATTCCCTGGGGCAGAGAGCACAACAACTCCTTCAGTCAGAAGTACAGCTTCACTCTTAATCCTTAATAGCTCAAGGTCTACTTCTTCATGAAGGGGTAGTGGGCTCCCACTCAGAATCCTTAAGGTCTACTTCTCAATGAAGGGGCATTGGGGCTCCCATGGCCCTTCAAACCCTAAAGACCAAAAACTTGGCGACGTAGGGTTTTAGGGTTTGGGGTTTAGGGTTTAGGGTTTAGGGTTAGGGTTTAGGGTCTGAGGGTTTTGGGCTTTAGGGTTTGGGCTACAACAGCTCAAGCCTATAGCCTTTCAAAAAACTGAGAATCCCCGACTATCCTCCAAAGCCCCAAGAAGCCCTGCAGACCCTGGAAACTATAGCTGCCTGAACCCGAAACTAGACCTTTAGCCCCCTAATCCCCAAACCCCCCCTAAACCCCAAACCCGACATTCCGAGGACCCTAAACCCCAACGCGTTTAAACCCCTAAAACCCTACAACCCTAAACCCCTGAACCCCTAAAACCCCAGATCCCTCAAACCCTACCACCCTCCCCTCAAACCCTACAACCCTAACCCCTAAACTCAAAATCCTAAAACCCCGCCGCCCCTACATCCCTCAAAGCCTACAACCCTAAACCCTAAACCCCTAAACCCTAAACCCTAAACCCTAAACCCTAAACCCTAAACCCTAAACCCTAGACCTGAAGTTCCAGCGACGCCCTGGAACTGGGTCGCCAGGTCCAGCGCATGGTCTTGGGCCACCTCTCGGGTTTTAGGGAATTGGGGTTTAGGGTTTAGGGTTTGGGGTTTAGGGTTTGGGGTTTGGGGTTTAGGGTTTGGGGTTTCGGGCTTGGGGTTTAGGGTTTGGGGTTTAGGGTTTAGGGTTTGAGGTTTAGGGTTTGGGGTTTGGGGTTTCGGGTTTGGGGTTTAGGGCAGACACGGACTTGAAGTCAATGCGATCAATATAAGTGAGACGGCTGGGGTTTAGGGCTTGGGGCTTAGGGTTCAGGAGTTTAGGGTTTATACTACAATACCCCCCAAAACCTTCTTCCAATTCTTTATATAAGCCCTGTAGTCAGTGAGGCTTTGGGTTTTTCTGTGGGACGGAGGGGGCGGGGGGGCGGGGGGGCGTGAGAAGCTCAGGTTTGGTGGCATAAGGCAGTTTAGGGAATTCTTGGGGCTACTGGGGAATTAGTGCTTAGGATTTAGGGTTTAGAGATTAGGGTTTAGGGCTTCGAAAACTTGAGTTTCGGCAGGGTAGGGGTCCATGAGAAGCTTGTGGGTGGCTGTGTTTTTGCTCAGGGGTCCGTGGCTTTAAGGCTTTTGTGTAGGGCTTTTCGGTGTTTAGGATTTGTGGGCTTTGGGCTTTTTGGGGTGTAGGGGCTTGAGGATTTGGAGGCTTTAGGGTTTAGAGGCCAATGCGAACACATGCTTCTCGAAACCTACACTCCCGCTTCTCTAAGTTGCCATCTGACGGAACGAACCTCAGATGCTTGAGGAGAACTAGTACATTCCCGAAACGGTTTTATGGGTTTGGGGGCTGCTCCGCGAAATGCGGATGGACCACTGGGAAAGGAGTCTGAAAGACGAGTGCTTAGTAACAACGAAGCCTATCTCGAGGAAATATATTCGAACCACCACATTAACACAAATGAATACAGGAATTTTAACCAACTCACATGAAGTAAAACAGACTGTGAATACCCTAAACCGTAAACCCCAAACCCTAAACCCTAAACCCTAAACCCTAAGCCCAAGTTGAACCCTGAGTACTGATCCTATTGAGGCCTGGAGACACAGGGGTTCATGGAACATGTTAGTTTAGGGTTTAGGGTTTAGGGTGTGGGGTTCTCTGTACGCAAGCCGCTGGGGGCTCACTGCCCCAGTGCGGCGAAAACGCCGAGCTACTCATGCGATGAGTATCTGGTTGCCAAAGAGCAGGTGAAACAGGGGCAGCTGAGTGCCAAAGACTAGACAACTCGTTCTCGGTTTAGGGCCAGCCCTTGCAGTACCTAAAACTAGAACGCCCATAAATCCGATTAACCCTCTGAACCTTTAAACCCTTCAGCCCCTAAACTCCTAAATCCTTAACCCTAAACCCCTGAACCCCTAAACCGCTTACCCTAAACCCCAAACCCTTAACCCTAAACCCTAAACCCTAAACTCTAAATCCCTGAACCCTAAACCCGTCTCAGCTCGTGGCCAGGAGCGTCACCCGCAATCGGTGTAGGGCCAGCTGCTTCGATCCCGTGCATCCCCTTATGCTTTTCGGCTTCGGCTTTAGGGTGTCGTAGGGGCTTGGGGGTTTAGGGTCTACGGATTTGGGGGTTTAGGGTTCAGGGTCTAGGGTGTAGGGTTTAGGGTTTAGGGTTGCGGGGTTTACGGTTTAGGGTTTCGGGGTTTAGGGTTGAGGGTTAAGGGGTTTAGGGGCTTAGGGGCTTAGGGGTTTAGGGTTGGGGTTGTTTAGGGCCCTAAACCCTAATCCCTAAACGTTGTATGGCCCTAAACCCTAAACCCGAAGCCCTAAACACCCTGAAGTGAGTACCTATGGCTTCGGAAACCCTAAACCCTAAACCTAAACCCTAAACCCTAAAACCGGGGCTTGCCGAAACCCTAAACCTGAAGCTCCTAGACCGGCAGTTTGCGCATTTGCCTTTAAGGTTTGGCACCTGGGAGGTTCCCCCTAATATAGGGTTTAGGGTTTCGGGCTTGGGTTTCGGGGCTTAGGGGCCGAGGGGCCGAGGGGCTTAGGGGCTTTGGGGGGGGCTTAGGGGCTTAGGGGCATAGGGGGTTGGGATATTCCCCCTCATACTAACAGCCCACAGTCCTGAGTATGTAATAGGGGGTGGGGGGGGGGGGGTTACTAGAATCCCAATTAAGGACTGTTAGCAGAAGGGGGCAACAGCCCAATTTGGCACGATTGTTTGGGCATTTTTGCAGATGCGACGGCGAACTTTTAAGGGTCTCGGCCTGAGTAAGGTTATTTCAGGGGGGGAATCTAGGTGGGGGTTTGGAGGGGGATAGCAGGGGAACCCAGGAGAATGACCAGGAGCCTGAGGGACCTAAACCCTAAAAACCCCTAAAAACCCTAAAAGCCCTAAAAGCCCTAAAAGCCCTAAAAGCCCTAAACCCTCAGCCCGAAGAGCCCTAAGAGCCCTAAGAGCCCTAAGAGCCCTAAAAGCCCTAAAAGCCCCAAAAGCCTTAAACCCTAAACCCTAGGATGGGACGTAACACCCTCTGAAACATATTCCTGAAGATGGTCCTCTTAAACCCAATCAGGGCAAACATGCAATATCCCAAGGGCCTACCTGGAACCCTAAACCCTACACCCGAAACCCTAAACCCTAAACCCTAAACCCCAAACCCTAAACCCTAAACCCCAAACCCTGAACCCTGAACCCTAAACCCTGAACGCCCGTCCTACACCCAAACCCGCCAGCGCCCAGGCACAGCCACTGAGCTTCGGAGGCCCGAACCCACTCCAGGGCCTTCTAGGGTTTAGGGTTTAGGGTTTAGGGTTTAGGGTAACAGAGGCCGGAGTTGCTGGTGATGAGAGCAGCATCCTACGCGTGTTATCGTCTTGCCTGAGGCATCGGATGAGTTTTCTATATGCTCCAGCTACGGGCATATCAAGTCCTCCATCACCGCGCGGATATCGAAAACAGCGATAATGGGGAGTTTTGAATATTAAGGGTTTAGGGTTTAGGGTTTAGGGTTTAGGGTAAAGGGTTTAGGGTTTAGGGTTTAGGGTTTAGGGTTAAGGTTGAGGGTAAAGGAGCTTTTAGGAATGCCCCACACTACGGGACAGGGAACTGGTAAAACTGAGAACCTCGGCAAGGGTTTCGGGTTAGGATTTAGGATTTAGGATTTAGGATTTAGGGTTTAGGGTTTAGGGTTTAGGGTTTAGGGTTTAGGGTTTAGGGTTTAGGGTTTAGGGTTTAGGATTTAGGGTTTAGGGCTTAGGGTTTAGGGTTTAGGGTTTAGGGTCCTTCCAAGACAACCTAAGCCTCGACTAGCACCTAATAGGCGTTAAAAGCCTAAGCCCTAAACCCTGAACTCCCTAAGCCCTAAGCCCTTTAGGTGCGTCCTAGAAACCCAAGAAGCCAGCCCAAGGACCCTAAACCCTAAACCCTAAACCCCAAACAAAAAAGACCTCCCGTGGAGAAGCCTCCGCCCAAGGACGGCCATGCCACAGCGGGCGGAGCGGCGGGACGCCTGGGGTTTGGGGTTTAGGGTTGAGGGTTTGGGGCTTAGGGTTTAGGGTTGTTTGGGCGGGACTTGGCTTTTTGGGGTTTGGGGATTGGGTTTGGACTTCGGGTTTAGGGCGTTGGGTCCAGGGCTTAGGGCTTAGGGGCTTAGGGTTTGGGTTTCAGTGCTGGTTTGGGGGGGGGCGCTGGACATTTAGGTCAGGGCTACAGGCCATATGTATCGCAATCTGCTCGACAACCCTAAACCCCACAGAGACCACATCTACAAATTCCCAAGCAGTCTCTGACCCACCGAATAGCCTGAAGAGGAGGGTTGAGGAAAGTTCCAGAGGGCATCTAAAACGGCTTTAGAGGTTCAGCTTGTCGGGTGTAGGGCTTAGAGGTTGAAGATGTTCAGGGTGTAGGGGTGTTGTGTTTCGGGAATTTTCGGGGCCCTAAACCCTACCAAGCCTAAACCCTAAACCCTAAACCCTAAACCCTCAACCCTAAACCCTCAAAACCCTAAACCCTCAACCCTCGAAACCCTAAGTACAGAAAGCGCAACACACCAAGCGCCACCTTGGGCAGTGGCAGCAGCAAATCCGGCCGCGGCTCGAAGAACGGCCGAGCCCATGGCCATGCATTTAGGGTTTTAATAGGGTGTAGGGGTTTTGGGGTTTAGGGTCTAGGGTTTAGGGTTTAGGCTAAGTTAGAAGTGGTTATTTAGGCTAAGTTAGAAGTGGTTATTGCCCTAAGTTGGGTTATAGGATGACAACCTGCTTTGAGATCTGCTTACCTAAGTTTCCTGGAATAATGCGTCTGTATCCGATTGAAGTTTCGTGGCTTGCCGCTGCGAGTGGCAGCCCATGCCCTAGTCCGCCTGATAGAACAAGGTTGGTTTAAGGTTTAAGGTTTAGGGTTTAGGGTTTAGGGTTTAGGGTTTAGGGTTTAGGGTTCGGGGTTTGGGGTTTGGGGGTTAGGGGTTAGGTGTACAGACAGGAAAAGTGCCCAAACATGATGCAAACTTTTTGAAACGTTAGAAAGCTTCTCCGGGGGTTTACGATACTAGGGGTAGCATCTAATCCCTGAACCCGAAACCCTAAAACCCTAGACCCTAAAACCCTAATCTCGAAACCCTGAAACCCTAAAACCCTAAAACCCTAAACCCTCAACCCTAAACCCTAAACCCTAAACCCTAAACCCCAAACCCGAGCAATCGAGGCTGCGCTAGACTCACCCCCTCCACGAAGCCCGAGGCTCGGAACATGAGACTTGGCCCCAGACATCATGGGTTCCCCTACTACCCCCCTGTTTACGGTTTGGGTTTAGGGTTTAGGGCTTAGGGTTTAGGGTTAGGAATACTGCCCCCCCTAACTTCCCACCATAAATAAGGCTATTTAGGGATAGTTAAGCCTCATTAAGGCGATTTAAGAGGGGAATCTGGGGGCGGGGGGGGGTTAGTATGGAGGAGGGAAACCCGTGACTACACCTCCGCACCCGATTTTGTCCTTAGGCCCGGGCGTCCAGCACACCCAGAATCCTTCAGATGTCTTGGAGGGTTTCGTGTGAGGGTTTAGGTTTAGGGGTTTTTTGCTATGGCTGTGTGCGCTAGTTTGCGGCATTGGCGCCGGCTCAGCAAAAGAGGTATTCCGCAGCCTACGGCCTATTGTAGCATACTGGGCACGGGGTCCAATGATTCTTTTTGGAGTGGCTTGGTCCCACACATCGCTACAATGACGTTTGGTAACCACTTCAATCCAGATAGGAAATTGCATTCCCCTCCTACGTCCTGTTACTTTGAACCGATCCTTGTAGGCAGCAGTAAAGACTACTGACGGCGTGCAAGAGTTTGCTAGCTCAGCCTAGAGCAAGAACTCCGAGGGGTTTGGTATAACCAGCCTGGCACCAGGCCGTGTTATTGTAATGCAGTAATGCCAATGACTCTTCTGAGGAATTTGAAGTAGCGTCAATTCTCTTCAGCTGCGGTGTGGACTCGTGGACACTGTCAAAGCAGTCCGTAAATTCGAGTTGGGATGCAAACAGCCTGGAAGATCCTAACTTTGGACTTTTGGTGGTCCACTTGCTGTCTCTTGAAGGAAAAGCGCGTCTTCAAAACTCGAGTTCCTCCCTCGTCAGGTCGCGGCTGCGGGGAGTCTCGTTAAGTATAGCGAACTTGCAGACTCCAGTCTTGGAAGATGCCTCCGACTCGTCTGCACCTATTCCTACACATGCACTTCTACTTCCACTTCAGTGATGGACATTGAAGTGGTCCCAGGTAGCAGGTGAAGTAGCAAAACCTCCTAGCGGCCCTTAGAGCACCGCTGGTGGTCATCAGGGATGCTGCTCATACCGCTGGTGGCCGTAGTTGTGGGTTTAGGGTTTAGGGTTTAGGGTGTAGGGTTTAGGGTTTAGGGTTTAGGGTTTAGGGTTTAGGGTTTAGGGTTTAGGGTTTAGGGTTTAGGGTTTAGGGTTTAGGGTTTAGGGTTTAGGGTTTAGGGTTTAGGGTTTAGGGTTTAGGGGTTAGTGTTTAGGGTTTAGGGTTTAGGGTTTAGGGTTTAGGGTTTAGGGTTTAGGGTTTAGGGTTTAGGGTTTAGGGTTTAGGGTTTAGGGTTTAGGGTTTAGGGTTTAGGGTTTAGGGTTTAGGTTGTAGGGTTTAGGGTTTAGGGTTTAGGGTTTAGGGTTTAGGGTTTAGGGTTTAGGGTTTAGGGTTTAGGGTTTAGGGTTTAGGGTTTAGGGTTTAGGGTTTAGGGTTTAGGGTTTAGGGTTTAGGGTTTAGGGTTTAGGGTGGCTGCGTGCGATGGGATAGTCAGGGCTCCCACCCAGATTGTGCCCATCGTAATCAGGAACATCTCTAGTGGGTGCTGGTAGGATGCGTTGAGCACATGTGGATCGTTGATCCGGTGGTGGTGCGAGTGTATGTGCTTGTAGAAGAAGCGTGAGTGGTGGCAACACCAATGGACCACGTAGAATTACAAATTGCTTAGCATCAAGTGCAAAACACAGCCTTGAAAACCTCGAAAGACCAATGCGCGCCTGCAGACGCGGCATGGTGCCACTAGCCAGCTTGCAAGAGGAATCATCACCAACCAGTTGAAGTTGCCGACAATGAGGGCTGGCCCGATAGAACTGCACTGGTTTCTTGCGGGGTTGCACCTTGTCTGAGAGTTTGGCCATGATGGGTGTTGAAACATAATTGCCAACCAAGCCCGGGACGTAGAGGAGAAGGAAATTCTCCCAACGCTGAGGATTCGCATCACACACCCAGTCCATGAAGATCCAACACGTACGTAACAAACAGGGCTGACATGAAGAGGATGAACGCCTTGTCGGCAAGCACATCCAGTTCCTCGGCCTTCAGGACTTGACCCTTCGGCTTCGCTGTAGCACCGTATACCCCCCGGCCCACCCCGCCCTAAGCCCTAAACCCACAACCCTCAAGAAAGCCAGAAACACCAAACCCCCGCGAAACCCCCTGAAACAACCTGAAACCCCCTTCAACCCCCGCAGAAGCCCCCCCCCCCCCCCAAAACCCTAAAACCTAAACCCTAAACCCCGAAGGCCCCAAAGCCCCCACGCCTCGCTGATTCCAAGGCCGACTCCACCGCCCGCACTCGGGCGAAGGGCTGCAGCGCCTACTTCGAAGGGGTCGTAAATTAATGACTCATGAACCCCAAACCCGAAACCCTAAACCCTCTACCACTTGTCTTGGTTATGGGTTCCACTCAAAAGTAACCAACCCAAAAAAGGGTGCCCTTACTATCATATGAGTCAGCGTCAAAATTACTTGTTTAAGCCTTGTTGGTTTTTGAATTAGCGCGTCCCCTATCGTTTTCCATGTTTTTCACCTACCGCACTTTATCCTATAGTATCAAATAACACGTCCCCTATCGATCCTCGGCATTTTGCTGCAACAACTACCCCCTCTACTAGAATAAGTAAGCGGTAATTTTGACCGCGTCTCATATGATTTCTCGGCTACCAACACTGTAGGGGTCGGAATGATTACGAAGAGTATGCCCTTATGGCCCCTAACTAAATATACTATAATAAGCCCCAGAACCCTCTGCTAAAAAAATCAGACCCCTATAATACTTTGAAGGCTCAGGAAACTTTGTAAGCAAGGGCTGTTGAGGTTTGGGGTTTAGGGTTTAGGGGTTGGGTTTGGGGTTTAGGGTTTAGGGCTTTGGGGGTTTGTTTAGGCTTTGGGGGTTTGGGGGTTTGGGGGTTTGGGGTTTTGGGGTTTAGGGCTTTTGGGGTTTAGGGCTTTTGGGGTTTCGGGATTTCGGGGGTGGGATTCGATGTCGCGCCTGCGTGAGCGCCTCCGACAAAGAGGATGAGGAGAGAGTGCTGGTGCCAGGCACAAGGTGCCAGGACCTCGCTCTTCTAGGGTTTAGGGGTTAGGGTGTAGGGTTTAGGGTTTGGGGTGTAGGGTGTAGGGTGTAGGGTGTAGGGTTTAGGGTTTAGGGTTTAGGGTTTAGGGTTTAGGGTTTAGGGTTCAGGGTTCTCGGGTTCAGGGTTTAGGGTTTAGGGTTTGGGGTTTGGGGTTTGGGGTTTGGGGTTTGGGGTGCGCAATTAGGGGTACCTGATTGGGGACCTTCTTAGAATAGGGGAATCCCCTACTATTTGGGGCGGGCGGTCTATTTTATTATCATTGCAAATTTCATCATCACAATCATCAGTATTATTATTCGTACTTTTAGGTTTAGTTCTATTATATGGATTATCATCTTCAATTCGATCATCATTTTCATCACAGCTTCTGTCAGTGGCTTGGTTATTTAATTCAAATGATAGACTTTTAGTATTTCTTGTTCTGTTGTTACGTTTGTTACGTCGGCATGATGTTTTGGATAATTATTGTTTGCCATAAGCAGGTTTTGAGCGGGTCGCCTATTGTCGTAAACCCCCAAATCTCTCAATCCCTAGCTCCATGCAAGCCCCTAAACCAAAACCGTTATGCCCTAATTCCCAAGCCCCTAAACCCCTAACCCCCGAAACCCAAGCTCTCCGTCCCGAACCCGAAACTCTTAACCCCTAACAACCCCTCTCAAGACCTTAGCCCTATCTCAAGGGAGTTTGTGCGGAGACTGAAGCGGTTCCAGGCGCAACGCGCGCCGCGATTCACTTCTCCGTATGTCTGCCCATGAGGGTATAGGGTTTGAGGTTTTTAGGGTGTGAGGGGGGGGGGGGGTTGAGGGGTTGAGGGGTTCCGGGGTCAGGGCAGACAAAATGCCTTTGGCATTCGCTCTCCGTTAACAGCACAAAGACATGCTCCAGTGCCCCTTGGCACAGGGCAAGAAACATCCGTTTTCGGATGCAACGCGCACCGAGCTGCTTCGCCACCAGCTTCTGCCTCAAGAAAGGCGAAGCTGGGACGGCAACTTGATGAGCTAAGCGGCTAAGCTATCACGCCCTTCAACCCCCAAACCCTAAACCCTTAAACCCTTAAACCTTAAGCCCTACACCCTAAACCCTAAACCCTAAACACTAAACCCTAAACCCTAAACCCTAAGCCCTAAGCCCTAAACCCTAAGCCCTAAACCCTAAACCCTAAACCCTAAACCCTAAGCCCTAAACCCTAAACCCTAAACCCTAAACCCTAAACCCCAAACCCCCCCCCCCCCCCCCCCGCAGAAACAAGCTGGAGTCTCTCCATCCAGGCATTGACTCAGGCGTCCAACCCCTTCACTTCAGAAGATTCCAGCGGCTTCAGCCGGATGTCGAAGAACAGGTATGCCTTGCAGAGTTGATAGTGTTCTTAAGGGAGGGGGGGGGTTAGGGTTTAGGGTTTAGGGTTTAGGGTTTAGGGTTTAGGGTTTGGGGTTTGGGGTTTAGGGTTTAGGGTTTAGGGTTTAAGGTTTAGGGTTTAGGGTTTAGGGTTTGGGTTTAGGGTACCTAGGGAACCTTGGGAAAGCTTATGGAGCCTCGCAGAGAGCTTCGGGCGTGTGATGATGCGCTGGGTTCACGCCTGTAAGGACTGAGTTCCACGCGAAGGCTCTTCCAGGCTTCGAGGCACTTGAACCAAAAAGTTTATGCTCGCAAACTGCTCCAGGTGCATTGGGTGTCTGCGCTGTCTCTGTCTCACGGGTCCTTTGTGCTAGCTGCTAGAAGAAACTAAGCAAGGAAGAAGCGAGAAAAGAGATCTCGCAAAGGGCCCGCAGGCGAACGCAAAGCCCATAGGCTAGGAGAACAACCCAAAAAACCCTATAAACCCTATGAACCCCTATGAAACCCTATACACCCCATAAACCCCATTAAATCCTATGAACCCTATAAACCCCGCAAGCCCTACAAGCCCTAGAAGCCCTCTAAAGCCCTCAGACTTCTGCAAGCGTCATGTGGGGGTTTCCAAAATTAGGGGTACCTTCTTGGGGTCCTTATTATGAGGGAATCCTATTCGGGGGGGCTATTTTGGGGGGCTATTTTGGGTTTAGGGTTTAGGGTTTAGGGTTTAGGGTTTAGGGTTTAGGGTTTAGGGTTTAGGGTTTAGGGTTTAGGGTTTAGGGGGTCCCCCTACTTTCATAAACCCCCATGTTTGGTCACCTTGCAGAACCCAAGGTGCCACCGCGCAGAGGCCGAAGAAGACCTGGGGGCTTCCGAAAATTGGGGTTTAGGGTTTACGGATTAGAGTTTAGGGTTTAGGGTTTAGGGTTTAGGGTTTAGGGTTTAGGGTTTAGGGTTTAGGGTTTAGGGGTACCCTTATTGAGGGGTTCCTTTAAGGGGATTCGAGTCTATTAGGGGCTATACAAAGGGGTACCCCTATTTTGGGACATCCCACCTCCGCCAGCACATGGCCCATCTTGAGCAAGCACCTGCTGAGACGCAGTGGAAGCTGCGGGACTGAGGATTCTGAGAGCTTTTCAGGGCCTCCTCCTTCATGAAAGCTTAGTTGTCCAGTACCTAGGGGTTTTAAAGGTTAACCTTTGGGATTATAAGGGGAATATATTCACCCAAAAAGGTTAAAGGTTATCTACTCTACTACTAAGAAAGAATCTTCCTAAAACCATACAAGGAACCCTACAAGAACTTAAGGAAATTTGCCTTACATTAGGAGGTCTTGGCGGCCCTGGGTGTAGGGGCTGCGTGAACCTTTTGTTTTTCAGGGTGAACAACACTTAAAGAGACACGGAGCGGATATTCAGTTCGGGACGCTCGGAGTTCAAATGCTTCTCTGACCTGACATCACTACGCCGCATGATCTAGGGGCCTGAAGAGCTAGAATAGGGGTGTTGAGGGTTATTTTCGTACAATGATAAAGGCACCCTGAGGGAATAATACTAGTAAGTAAAGGGACCCTAAGGGAATGAAATTAGTGATTCTTCCGACACCTATATTGATCGAAGCTACACTTTGGTTTGGTGCTGATGCGGGGATTTGCGAAATTCGGGGAACCGTATTGGGGTCCTTACTACAAAGGAGTCCTACTATCTGGGGGTCTATATTAGGGGTCTTGCTATCTGGGGGTTCTACAGTAGGGGTCTCCTAAATTTCGTAAACCCCCCATGTCTCCATGCAGCCGATGGGGGACTGAAGAGGAGGCAAAGGCCCAGCGAATCAGAACGGATGGGTTCCGGTGCACACAACATTGGGGCCCTAAACCTTAAACCCTAAACCCTAAACCCTAAACCCGAAACCCTAAACCCAAACCCTAAACCCTAAACGACACGGAAGTCTTTCAATTCCCGAAATCTTCGTGCGGACGAAGGCGCTCCCAGTACATGTCGAAGATGAGCGGGTACTGGGCACTGAAGAGGATGCAGGAAATCAGGTGCGACAGGCCAGCCTCGTCAAGATCTCTCCGGCTCTTCGGATCTTCCAAGGGGCTCTTTCACATCTCTGAATATCTTCCTGGGATCCCCATGAAGTTATATTATATATATGTATATATGTATACCCTTTAAGGGATTATATAGGGTACCTCATTCCCTCATTCCCTACTAAGAGCCAGGGAGTAAACCCTAAAAGCTCTGACAGCCCTCGAGAGTTCCTAGGTGGCGGGTAGGAGAGAAAGGTCTGGGATTTGGGGTTTGGGGTTTAGGGTTTAGGGTTTAGGGTTTAGGGTTTAGGGTTTAGGGTATAGGGTTTAGGGTTTAGGGTTTAGGGTTTCTTTTTGGGTGGTTTTCTGACGATGTCGGGGCTTGTTTGGGGGATGGCAATGATACGGCCAACCCCCCTGAACCCTGAACACACTGGCTATCAGGGCATACTACTAGCTGAACCCTGAACCCTGAACCCTTATCATTTCGGCTGTTCCCCCTGAAACTAACAGTCCCTAATGAGGGATTATCAAAGGGCAGGGAGTTACGAGAATTCCTATTAAGGACTGTTTGTAGAAGGGGGAACTTCCCAGCTTATAATCCCAAACGCTTGAACCCTAAAGCCTAAAGCCTAAAGCCTAAAGCCTAAAGCCTAAAGCCTAAAGCCTAAAGCCTAAAGCCTAAAGCCTAAAGCCTAAAGCCTACAGCCTACAGCCTAACGCCTAAAGCCTAAAGCCTAAAGCCTAAAGCCTAAAGCCTAAAGCCTAAAGCCTAAAGCCTAAAGCCTAAAGCCTAAAGCCTAAAGCCTAAAGCCTAAAGCCTAAAGCCTAAAGCCTAAAGCCTAAAGCCTAAAAGCCTAAAGCCTAAAGCCTAAAGCCTAAAGCCTAAAGCCTAAAGCCTAAAGCCTAAAGCCTAAAGCCTTAAAGCCTAAAGCCTTAAAGCCTAAAGCCTAAAGCCTAAAGCCTAAAGCCTAAAGCCTAAAGCCTAAAGCCTAAAGCCTAAAGCCTAAAGCCTAAAGCCTAAAGCCTAAAGCCTAAAGCCTAAAGCCTAAAGCCTAAAGCCTAAAGCCTAAGCCTAAAGCCTAAACCCTAAACCCTAAACCCTAAACCCTAGGGTCTAAATCCTGACTGTACTACCGCAGCTTTCACATCGCAGCTAAGACGAGGGGCCTCGAGTGGGCTGGCAGCCATGAGGTTCAGCACCAAGGACTTGATCTTAGTTGGAGTGGGGTTTAGGGTTCAGGGTTCAGGGTTCGGGGTTTAGGGTTCAGGGTTTAGGGTTTAGGGTTTAGGGTTTAGGGTAGATAAGATTTTAGGGTATGAGGGTACTGGGGTATTAGTACTAGGGTACTAGGGTGTTGGGGGTTTAGGGTCTTGGGTTCTGTGTTTAGGGTTCCACTGGAGTGAAGAGGTTTCTGCAAGAGTGGCCTAAACCCTGAGCCCGAAACCCTGTGAAGAAGGTCCCCCAAAAAAGGTGACCCTAAGGCCCCCTGGCAAGATGCCAAAGGACACCAATTAAG
>CAJNDS010002187.1:140000-145000 GCA_905221605.1 Symbiodinium natans | reverse complement strand
TAAAAAGGGCTTAGGGCTTAGAGCTTAAGGGTTTAGGGCTTAGGGTTCAGGGTGTAGGGCTCCCGAAACCCTAAACCCGAAACCCTAACCCTAAACCCTAAATCCTGAACCCTAAACCCTAAACCCTGTTGTAGCAACTTCTACACTTCGAGAGTAAACGGGCCGAAGGCGCGGAAGTAAGCAGGGAAAGCCGCCAGCTGCCGCAGTCCAGGGCCAAACCTGAGAGTTAATAGGGTTTAGGGTTTAGGGTTTAGGGTGTAGGGTTTAGGGTTTAGGGTTTAGGGTTTAGGGTTTAGGGTTTAGGGTTTAGGGTTTAGGGTTTAGGGTTTAGGGTTTAGGGTTTAGGGTTTAGGGTTTAGGGTTTAGGGTTTAGGGTTTAGGGTTTAGCGGTTAGGGTTTAGGGTTTAGGGTTTAGGGTTTAGGGTTTAGGGTTTAGGGTTTAGGGTTTAGGGTTTAGGGTTTAGGGTTTAGGGTTTAGGGTTTAGGGTTTAGGGTTTAGGGTTTAGGGTTTAGGGTTTAGGGTTTAGGGTCGGACGCCAGGGGGCTGCTCTCCCTATGCGGTTTTGGGATTGGGGTTTGGGGCTAGGGTTTAGGGTTTGGGGTTTGGGTTTTGGGTTTGCGGCTGGTAGGGCTTGGGGGTTAGGGTTTGGGGTTGAGGGTCTGTGGTCTAGGGCTGAGGGTGTTCCTGCTGTTATGTTTTTGTTTTTTATGTTTTTCCTTTTGCCCATTTGTTGTGCTTTTTGTTGGGGCGCGGGAGGGGGGGGGGGTGTGAGGCCGGGGAGGGTGGAGCCCCAAGAATGAGAGTCCAACTGAAGGCCCCTGTGGAGGGGGTCATTCCTCAAATTAAAGGAAACCCTACTTGAAGGTTCATGGGTACTCATAACATAACCATAATGATACGTCGAATTTCGACTTATAACCTACTTAGGGGACTTAGGGGACTTAAGGGGCAGAGGAGTACAGTTACAATTGGGGTTAGAAGTGCCGATGAACCTCCAAGTATTCCACAAAGGTGCCTCAAAGGGGACGGCCCAGTCACTCGGAGGTCACAGCACGGCATGGCGGGTTTCAGGGTTTAAGGGATTCAGGGTTTAAGGGTTTCAGGGTTTCAGGGTTTAAGGGTTTAAGGGATTTAAGGGTTTCAGGGTTTAAGGGTTTAAGGGTTTCAGGCTTTCAGAGTTTCAGATTTTGAGGGTTTAAGGGTTTAGGGTTGGCTTCCGCAACTACCATGGTCACAGTCTTTCGACACTTGTTGGCACGCTGAACGACGTAACTGGCAACCCCCTTGCCGCGTGCTTCAACCCCAAACCCAACATCTGGGTATTTTCTTAACATGAGGGTCCCCTGAACATACCGCAGAAGTGGAAACCTCCCCCCCCCCCCCCCCAAAAAAAAAAAAAGGGTACACACCCTAACTCGAACTTGAAGGTCCTAGAATACACCCCCAAACCGGAAGCCCCCCCAAAAAAGGCTTGCAAACCCGAACTCTCTCGAAAAACCCCTCCATAGCGGTCAGGCAGCCTCACAACGCAGTACACGGCATGGATGAGGCGCACGAGACAGAGCCCCTCCCTCACGAAGAGCATGTAGTCGAGGGGCTCGATGAGCTTCAAAGCTAGCGATGCTTCGTGGACGATGTAAGACCTGGGCTCAGGGGGGGGGGCTTAGGGTTGAGGGTTTCAGGGTTTATGGGATTTAGGGATTAGGGCCTATAGGCCCTAGGGATGCTTTAGGGTTTAGGGCTTAGGGCTTAGGGTTTAGGGCTTAGGGTTTAGGGTTTAGGGTTTAGGGATTAGGGCTTCGGGATTAGGGTTTAGGGCTTAAGGCTTAGGGTTTAAGGTATCGGGGTGTTTCGGGTAAGGGATTGCGCTTAGACACGGGTTAGGCGCTTAGGCGTTAACTGTGAAAGTGTAACAAGCAAACAACCTTTCAGACGAATGAATGCAATAATCATGGCAACGATAAAAGCCAAAATATTTGGAAGAAGGGAAGAACCAGTACTTGTAAATAAATCACCCTGAACCCTAAACCCCAGACCCCTAAACCCTAAACCCTAAACCCGAAACCCTAAACCCTAAACCCTAATAATAAACCTTAAGCCCTTTGCTAATAGCAGGCTCGGGGCATGGCCACGATGGCACGGAAGGGATTCCACCAACCTCGTCGCGCAGCGGGCACTCGCAGCCTTGGATTGTTTTTTGGCAGTTTTTGGTGCAAGGGTTTAGAGTTTAGGGTTTAGGGTTTCGGGTTTAGGGTTTAGGGTTTAAGGTTTAGGGTTTTTTGGTGCAAGGGACGATGCACCGAGGCGTGCGGGTAAGTAACCTGGGTTTTAGTGTTTAGGGTTTGGGGTTTAGGGTTTGGGGTTTAGGGTTTAGGGTTTGGGGTTTGGGGTTTAGGGTTTAGGGTGCACATTCGGGGCGCCACAAAATGTGGCGGGGGGCACGTGGGGAGTTGGCAAGTAAGAGATCCTGTGACAGCTACACCGATACTCCCATCCGAGCTCCCAGAAACGCTGCCAGGTCCGTGATGAGGATGAAGGAGTAGTAGTGCGCCACAGTGATATTCCTGGATAGCAACTCGGTTCCATGGCACCGAGACGCAACTACAGGGTTGTAAGGCGTGCTGCAGGCTTGCCTGATGACGTCAGCCGCGCACCTGAAACACCTTTAGACGCGCACCGCAGCGGGGGCTGCGTCCTGGAGTCGGATCGACCACTGCAAGACACTCCGATTCTGCTCCGGCGTGGGAAAGAGCCCCTGAAGCCCCTAAAAAACTGAAGCTCAACCTCAAGTCCCGAAACACCAAACCCTGTACCGGCGCTCTAGGCCCCGAGCAAATTGCCGTCACAGCTGCCACAGGTTCGCGTAGTCCCGCCAATACAGGGCCACCCACATGGCGATGTCGATGATGACTGCCACGACCTTCTCCCACTTTCATCACTCGCTTTCATCCCTGTTCAAGGAACTTTCATCACTTTCAAAGGAACCCTAAAGCCTCAATTCAGGGCTTTTGATTTGAGGAGGCCCTGGGGTGGGTTAGCTTTGGTGTGCTTGGGTGCTTTCAGAGTCGGGCCCGGTCCCCTCTGATAGTTAGGTAGTACAGGAGCCCAAATAACTGCCCCAAATGCTGCCCTCATAGTATAGCCAGGGCAGGCATATAAATGAAAGTACGTACCCAAAATACCCCTTTCGATTGACCCATGCTTGCTACCGTGGCTGTTTTCATGCCATCTACTCACACCGCGTCTGTCCTTGTCCAGGAAATGAAAAGGCAGACCCTGAACCCTAAACCCTCCGTGCGCAAGCTCTGGACCCCACTTACTACGCAGGTTATACCTCAACCCTAAACCCTTCACCTGCAGTAACCTCTAGAACCCTACACCCTGAATAAGCCCGAAACCCTTACAAAGCCGCAAAAACAACCTTTAATCTCTTAAACCCCTCTAGCCCCTACAAGGCTCTGCCGAGGAGAAGTCCAACTTGGAGCACTCAAAACCCAAGCCCCGGGCCTTCATAGCGACCTACTTACTGCAGTTCCCTGAGGCTGATACACCCTAAGCCCCTAGACCCCGAAATTCCTAAACCCGAAACCCTTCACCCCGAAACCCTAAACCTAAGAACCCCTAAACCCCAACCCCTCAACCCCTAAACCCCCTAACCCGTGGACTCCCAAACCCCTTCAACCCCTAACCGCCCAAACCCATGTCCTAAACCCTAAACCCTAAACCCTAAACCCTAAACCCTAAACCCTAAACCCTAAACCCTAAACCCTAAACCCCTAAACCCTAAACCCTAAACCCTAAAGCCTTACAGCTCCCTGCGTGGCACGGGACCAAGTCTCTTCCTCCAAAGGGTGGGCCTGCGACGCCTTCGAGGGCCTCCTGGGGGTTTAGGGTTTAGGGTTTTGGGTTTAGGGTTTAGGGTTTAGGGTTTAGGGTTTAGGGTTTGGGGTTTGGGGTTTAGGGTTTAGGGTTTAGGGTTTAGGGTTTGGGGTTTGGGGTTTAGGGTTTAGGGTTTAGGGTTTAGGGTTTAGGGTTTAGGGTTTGGGGTTGCGGTTTAGGGCTTAGGGCTTAGGGTTTGGGGTTTAGGGGGTTGTCGGGGCTTAGGAGTAGGGGAGTGGGGTTTAGGGGATCTAGGGATTCAGGGGAGAGCGGTGCGTTTCTCCTCGGGCACGTCGGGGGCCGAGGCGCTTGGCGCCCAAGGTGCACGCCGGCGGCACACCAGCATGGCGAGGTTGGAAAAGCCGATGCTGGCTGGATGCCCTAAACCCCCAAGTCAGAGCCTACACTCCGCGGGCGCTGGCACGTTTACGCAAGACCCTGAACCCTAAGCCCTAAACCAGAAACCCTAAACCCCAAACCCCTGAACCCGACTGAGTCCTAGTCTCAAGAGGGCCCCTGGAACCACTCCCAAAGAAGGAGGGCGGGAGAGGGAATGGGTTTAGGGCAGTTCGGGGTCTAGGGTTTGGTTTAGGATTCAGGGTTTGAGTCTTAAGGTGTAGGGTAAAGTCCCTTTCTGGGGGGTGCCTCCTTATAAGGGATGCTCCATTCAATGTCCTTAAACCCTTAAACCCCCAATACACCCTCAGACACTGAAACCCCAAAACCCTGAACCTTAAAACTAGGGTTTAGGATTTGGGGTTTGGGCTTTAGGGTTTAGGGTTTAGGGTTTAGGGTTTAGGTGTTAGGGTTTGGGTTTAGGGTTTAGGGCTCTTGGTATTGAAAGAGACAACCTGCCGAGGAAACGCGGGGCTCCCAACTCCCCGGCCGCGCGCTCCAGCATCAGCTGCCCATCACTGGTTTCCTCTTTGGAGGGTTTAGGGTTTAGGGTTTAGGGTTTAGGGTTTAGGGTTTAGGGTTTAGGGTTTAGGGTTTAGGGTTTAGGGTTTAGGGTTTAGGGTTTAGGGTTTAGGGTTTAAGAGGTTTAGGGTTCAGGGTTTAGGGTTTTGAGGTTTAGGGTTTAGGGTTTCGGGTTTAGGGTGAGGGGTTTCGGGCTCACTGG
>CAJNDS010002187.1:130000-135000 GCA_905221605.1 Symbiodinium natans | reverse complement strand
CAGACTGCAAGTTTGGGGATGCCACGCGTACCCTTGCCCATATACTCCCGAAACCCAGAAGCCTTGCCAAAACCCCAAACACCCCTAAGCCTGAATCCAAAGAAGCCCGAAACCCCTAAACCCTTATAGTTCTGGGTGTCAGGGACTAGGGTTTTGGGGTTTAGGGTTCAGGGTTTAGGTGCTGGGGTGTGTGGGCTGCGCCCCCCAATGCCATCTTGCATGGGACCTCCGGCAGCAGACTCCACGGCCGCAGCCTGGTTTCCTTGAAGCAGGGCATGGAGGCTCGAATGGAGAGGGCTTTGGGATTGTAGGGCTTTAGGGGTTTAGGGCCTAATTTTTAGGGTGTTTTTTAGGCTTGTTTCTTACTCAGGGTTTCGGGTTTTTAGGGTTTTAGGGTTTAGAAGGTTCGGAGTTTAGCGAATCTAACTCCGAGGGCCCAAGCTGGGAGCCCGAAATCACCCTCAACCCTCCCTGAGCCCGTCATCTTGGCAGCCCAGCAACCATATTATTTAAAAAGAATAGGGTTTTAGGGTTTAGGGTTTAGGGTTTCGGGTTTAGGGTTTAGGGTTTAGGGTTTAGGGTTTAAGGTTTAGGGTTTTGGGTTTTGGGTTTTGGGTTTTGGGGTTGGTTCCTGTGTAAGGGAACCTGGAACCAAAGAAAAGGGAAAAGGGCACCACTGGGCTGCCACTAGCCCTAGACCCGAAACCCGAAACCCGAAACCCGAAACCCGAAACCCGCCCTAAACCCTAAACCCTAAACCCTAAACCCTAAACCCTAAACCCTAAACAACTGTCTGGGTCCTGGCTCACCGACTGCCCTGCGCTTCGCAGGCGGCTCGCCCGCACCCTGCAAGCAACAAAGCGTGGAGCACGGCCCGAAACCGCGCCCTCAACCCTAAACCCGAAACCCGAAAACCCTAAACCCTAAACCCTAAACCCTAAACCCTAAACCCTGAACCCTGAACCCTGAACCCTAAACCCTGAACCCTGAACCCTAAACCCTAAACCCGACGGGTTTTGGGAACATGGCGGTTTGCGCTTGGAGGTGCATGGGGGCCTCCACGAAGTGGTTGGGGCAACCTATATGAGGCCGGGGTTCATTGAGTTCCCAATAGCCCCAAAACTCTAAAGCCCCAAAGCCCTAAACCCCTAAAGCCCTAAAGCCCTAAAGCCTAAAACCCAAAAACCCTAAAACCCGAAAAGCCCTAAAACCCTAAAACCCTAAACAACTAAAACCCTAAACCCCTAAACCCCTAAAACCCTAAACCCCATACCCCAAACCTCACGCTCGGATTGCTTTGTAGGGCTTTCGCAAGGGCTGCTGGTCCAAGAAAGCGAGCCCCCTCATGGGTTTCCACCGCCTTAAAATTGCCCAAAAGTCGCCAGTATCCCAAACCCTAAACTCTAAACCTTAAACCCTAAACTCTAAACCCTAAACCCTGAACCTGGAACCCTGAAGAGCCCGCCCGAAGTCCCCGCAGAACGTCAGCCTCGTCATCCTGAGCCTCCTCCTTCTGTTGATCCTTGGGCTCCGCCTCTCCCGCCTCACGAGACTCGCCTAGCCCTAAACCCTGAACCCTAGACCCTAAACCCTAAACCCTAAACCCTAAACCCCATATCCCTTCTGGAGCATTCGGGGCCGGCAAGGCTTTTGAACACTTGAGCACTCCCAGTAAACTCAAAGTAGGAGGGTTGGAAGAGTTCAGGCTGCTGATAGCTCCTACCCAGAACTCCCAGAAGGCTCTCTACGTTATGGTCACCTCTAGCGGGGTATGGCGTCCAGGGTTCACAAGTTCAGGGCTTACGGCTTCTGGCTTCTGGCTTCTGGCTTAGGGCTTAGGGCTTAGGGCTGAGGGCTTGGGGCTTAGGGCTTAGGGCTTAGGGCTTAGGGCTTAGGGCTTAGGGCTTAGGGCTTAGGCAAAATATGTCGCCAACCCGGCCACCCCTACTTCAAAACCATCTACTCTTCAGCAGGGTCCAAGAAACCTCGTAGACCCTGCTACCCCTAAGGATATGGTGTCTATACTACCTTAACGACCTTTGGGTACAGCCTTAAGGGTCCAAGGTACAACCCCGAGAAAACCTCAAAAACCCTAAAACCCCAAAAAAACCCTAAGAACCCTTGAAAAAAACCCTAAAATCCCCAATTTAAAAACCTAAAGAAAAGAAAAACAAAATTAAAGAGACCTAAACCCCAAAAAAAACAACCCTTTTAAAACAAAAAAAAAAAAAACGGTGCCTTCGCCGCCTCCTCCTTGTGGACCTGGGCCTTGCCAGCCAACTCCTCCCGCAGCGCCTCGGGCCCCTAAACCCTAAACCCTAAACCCTAAACCCTAAACCCTAAACCCTAAACCCTAAACCCTAAACCACACACACAAGAGGCACAAAGAAGAAGTAGAACAAAAACATCACCAGGTAAACAGGGAGTAGGGTTTAGGGCTTTGGGGTTTTGGAGTCTTGGGTTCAGGCTTCTTTTCCAGTTCTGGGACCCTAAACCCTAAACCCTTTTGAGTTCTGGGACCGTGCGCCTCATCTTGGCAGAGGTCCAGAGGCGTCTGACCCTGAGCCGTCCTGGGCCGGGATCAGGGCTGCCAGGAATGGTTTAGGGTTTAGGGTTTGGGGTTTGGGGTTTAGGGTTTAGGGTTTAGGGTTTAGAGTTTAGGGTTTAGGGTTTAGGGTTTAGGGTTTAGGGTTTAGGGTTTAGGGTTTAGGGTTACGGGTCGTTCGGGGCCCCCTTTCTTGTGTCCTATATGTATAGTACAGCACCCCTTAAAATGAGGGTCCCAAAAAGGGACCCTAACTTAGAGAACGACCCACATACTGGGATGTAGGGTGAAGGCTTCAGGGCTTACAGTTGAGCGTGCAGGGTTTAGGGTTTAGGGTCTAGGGCAATTAGGCCCTCCCTTGTTGAAAACCTTGCCATTTGCACACTCCCGTCTCAAAAGGTAACCAACCAGAATGAAACTACACCGCAAACACGCCGGTACTCCAAAACCACTTCGTCAGCAAAAGTTTATCCCTACTCCCTAAACCCTAAACCCTATACCCTAAACCCTAAACCCTAAACCCTAAACCCTACCACTAAACTCTAAAACCTACACGCTTACCCTGAACCCTAAAGCCCTTTGTTTTTCAACAAGCCCCAGCGTCTTGCTCTCGAGACTGGAGCCCTTGAGAGCCAGGAACTTGGCACACTCGGCGTGGCCCTCAGGATTCACTAAACCCCAGAACCCGCAGGTGTAGGGTTTAGGGTTTCGGGTTTAGGGTTTAGGGTTTAGGGTCTAGGGATGTTTAGGGTTTGGCAAGGTTTGGGTTTAGGGTTTAGGTAAAGTTCAGGGTTACGGGTAGGTGCGGCTTAGGGGATTTTGAAGCCTGCGGTTTCAGGTCTTTAGGGCTCAGACTTAGGGCTGCGTTCAAGGGGGTTTGGGGTTTGGGGTTTCGGGCTTGGTCTTTTTCAGGATTCAGGGTTTAGACTTCCTGGATTCAGAGTTCTGGCTTGCAGCGCTCTTCTTCGGAATCCTAAGCCCTAAATTAAACCCTAAACCCTAAACCCTAAACCCTAAACCCTAAACCCTAAGCCCTAAGCCCTAAACCCTAATTTGGCCCCATAATCAACGAAAAGCTTGGAACGGCTTCTCAATAACGTCGTAACTCTGTGGTCGGGACCGTTGCTTGGAGCTTGGGGGATCAACGGAACGAGGCGGGGGTTTTAGGATTTGCTTGGAGGTTCATGGGCACTTGAAACTCCGATTATAAGTCTACTCCTAACCTACGTAGAGGACTTAGGGTTTGGGTTTTAGGGTTAGGCCCTGAACCGGGAAGAGCCATCTGCCCCTCCTCGGTTTAGGGCTTTAGGGTTTAGTGTTTGAGCTTCGGGTTCAGGGTTTAGGGGCCCTCAAACCTAAAACCCTAAACCCTAAACCCTAAACCCTAAACCCTAAACCCTAAACCCTAAACCCTAAACCCTAAACCCTAAACCCTAAACCCTAAACCCCAGGAGCCTTAAGCAAGGAGAGGTGGAGGGCCGACTTCTTGCCCTTGTGAACCACGCGGTTGACGTGCTTCTTGACCTCCCCGAACTCTCCTGGCACACCCGGAGGTTGCAGGGGTTTAGGGTTTAGGGTTTAGGGTTTAGGGTTCAGCATCTCAAGTTCGAGCATTCACTAGTCAAGCAGCTTGTCAAGCGTTGGAAAAAAATCCCACCCACCCAAGAAACCCATAACATTGAGGAAATATAAAGTTCACTCAATACTTTCCCGGTAGGCTTAAAGCTCAAAGTCCAATTGGTCCAAAATATTTTAGTTTTTAACGGACCCAAAACCCGAAATCTAATCTAAGGCCCGCAATAAGCCCTTTATGCTCTTAGGGCCCTAAACCCTGCGGTTTAGAAGCCCCGATCGGTGAAGGCTCGGTTTTGGTCAAAAATCCAGAAAACGAGAGCCCACCCAGAACCGTCGATTTCAGTACTAAAAAATCGCATTTTTAACTGGGACCCTTGCCGATCCTGGGGTCCCCCTCATTTGGGTTGTTTTTTTTCGAGGCAAACTTTCCCTCTTAAGGGGGGGTCGGAGTGGGGGGTGGGGGGGAGGGGGGGGGGGGGGGGGGGGGGGTGGGGGGAGGGGGGGGGGGTGGGGGGGGGTGGGGGGGGGGGGTGGGGGGGTGGGGGGGGTGGGGGGGGGGGGGGGGGGGTGGGGGGGGGGGGGAGGGGGGTGGGGGGGGTGGGGGGGGGGGGGGGGGGGGGGGGGGGGGAGGGGAGAAGAAAAAAAAACAATATGCCGACGAAGGGGGTCAGGGTTTAGGGCCCACCAGGGGGAAAAAAACAATATGCCGACGAAGGGCGTCAGGGTTTAGGGCCACCAGGGGGGGGAAAAAACAATATGCCGACGAAGGGGGTCAGGGTTTAGGGCCCACCAGGCGGGAAAAAAAACAATATGCCGACGAAGGGGGCGGGTTTGGGCCCACCAGGGGGAAAAAAACAATATGCCGACGAAGGGGGTCAGG
>CAJNDS010002187.1:100000-125000 GCA_905221605.1 Symbiodinium natans | reverse complement strand
CTCGTCAATCTTCGCCAGGTCACCTCTCGCGAGGATACCCGAAGAAGCCCTTTTGGGGTCTAAAGCTGATGGGGTTTAGGGTTTAGGATTTAGGGGTTTAGGGTTTAGGCTTTAGGGTTTAGGGTTAGGGTCTAGGGTTTAGGGCCGAAGGGACTCCACGGGAGGGATATCATCTGTATACCATGCCCTAAACCCTAAATCCTAAATCCCAAACCCTAAACCCTAAACACTAAACCCTAGACCCTAAACCCTAAACCCTAGACCCTAAACCCCGAAAGCCCTAAACACCTAAACCCGAAACCCTAAGCCCTAAACCCCATAAACCTCAGACCCCTAAAAAGGGCAGAGGGAGCCTGCGCGGGCAGCGTCGTGCAGCTCGGTGGAGGCGTTGCCCTGGTCCAGACTTGGCTCCGCCGGGGGCTTAGGGTTTAGAGTTTAGGGTGTAGGGTTCAGGGTTCAGGGTTTAGGGTTTCGGTTTAGGGTTTAGGGCTTGGGGTTTGGGGTTTGGGGTTTAGGGTTTAGGGTTTAGGGTTTAGGGTTTAGGGTTCAGGGTTTAGGGTTTAGGGTTTGGGCCATTGGAATATTTTCGGGTTTAGGGTTTAAGGCTTCAGGGTTTGTTAGGCTTTAGGGCTTTGTGGGTTTATATAAGGGTTTTTGCACTGGTAGACGATGGGGCTTGTCGGGCTTATGCCATATACCCAAGCATGTTTCGAGCCCATGCGGGTCAGCCGAAGACACAGCAAGCAACCAAACTTTCATCAGCCAGGGACCTTCCTGAACCCTAAACCCTAAACCCTGGAACCCTGAACCCTAAACCCTAAACCCTAAACCCTGGAACCCTGAACCCTAAACCCTAAACCCTGAACCCTAAACCCTAAACCCTAAACCCTTGCTTCAGGAGTTCCTGGCTTTAGGGCGTTTAGGATGTCTAGAAGGCTCCACCCAGAATTGCTCCTGGTAGCTTATCCCTAGAAACCCTAAGCCCCAGTAAGGGTTTAGGGTTTAGGGTTTAGGGTTTAGGGTTTAGGGTTTAGGGTTTAGGGTTCAGGGTTTAGGGTTTAGGGTTTAGGGTTTAGGGTTTAGGGTTTAGGGTTTAGGGTTTAGGGTTTAGGGTTTAGGGTTTAGGGTTTGGGGTTTGGGGTTTGGGGTTTGGGGTTTAGGGTATATTGTTTGTGTCCAGGGCTTGAGGTTTCGGGGCTTGGGGTTTGGGGTTTGGGGTTTAGGGTTTGGGGTTTGGGGTTTGGGGCTTAGGGTTTGGGGTTTGGGGTTTAGGGTGTAGGGTTCAGAACTTCGTCAGGGTTTTATAAGAGCTTTGCCTTTGGAGCCTTTTCCGGCCCGCCTTGGCAGACTCATCCTTACCTCCGCCTTCGCGGCATGAGTCAGTCGCTGCCACATGTGTCGCGTGTCAATCCGGCAAGAACGAAAGGCTCAAGAATTCTGGGTTCGGGTGTTTAAGGCCCCAAATCCCTAAACCCTAAACCCTAAACCCTGAACCCCTCAAGTCCTGACAGCCACCAGGAAAATGCAGGCAACCCCCGCATCCTGGACTATCACCCCATTCTCTGGCCCGGTCCTTTTCCACCTTTCTTCTTGCCTTTCTCCTTGCCTTTCTCCTTGCCTTTCTCCTTGCCTTTGTCCTTACCTGCCAGCGACGGTGTATGATTTGGGGCTTAGGGCCCTTAACCCTAAACCCTAAACCCTAAACCCCAAAACCCTAATCCCTAAACCGGGTTAGGGTTTAGAGGTTGTAGGTTGGCAATACCCTAGACCCTAGCACTTCAACTGCTCCGAGCTTTTCAGGGACCCATCCTCTGCTTCGCACCTAGGGCATTTAGAGGATTAGGGTTGAGGGCTTTAAGGGTTGCAGATTGAAGGGTTTAGGGTTTTGGAGTTTAGAGTTTAGGGTTTAGGGTTTAGGGTTTTGGAGTTTGTGGTTTGTGGGACTGGGGATCACGATGCCTTTGTCTTTGCCCTTGTCCTTGCCCTTGCCCTTCGCCATTGGGCAAGTGCAGTCTTCAATCCCTGTACGTTCGCTTGGAGACCCTAGACCCTAAACCCTAAACCCTAAACCCTAAACCCTAAACCCTAAACCCTAAACCCTAAACCCTAAAATGGTATGGTTTGTCTTCTTCTCACAGCTGGGACAAGCCAGGAGGTATCATAACAAAGGCCATTCATACTCTACCATACAACTGTATACATCTATTTCTGGGACTTTAACTCAAGCTCCTGAAACGTAGCCCAGCTTGCTCTCATGTTGCATGTGTGCCGCAGCTAGAAAGAGCCAGAGACAGTCGAAATGGTAGGTCAGGGGGTTCGAGGTTTAAGGCTTAGGGTTTAGGGCTCTTCTGCATGGGCAAGCCGACGATGCTCTTCAAGGCTCTTGCCCTACACCCTACACCCTAAACCCTAAACCCTAAACCCTAAACCTGTTGCCTTTCAAAGAATTTCAACTTGCAAGTAAACTGATGCAAGGAAGCAGATCGACATGGGAAGTGTGGCATGCCCATCGCAGACAAGAAGTAAGCACAACCATGAGAGAAGAACTCACTTTGCTCCCTGCGTTGAACCCAGGCAATCGGGAGTGGCGCGGGACGACCTCGAACCTTCCTAAACCCCGCCTCATGCTGATCAATATCAAGGCTTTTGGGTTTAGGGTTTAGGGTTTAGGGTTTAGGGTTTAGGGTTTACGGTTTAGGGTTTAGGGTTTAGGGTTTAGGGTTTAGGGTTGAGGGTTTAGGGTTTAGGGTTTAGGGTTTAGGGTTTAGGGTCAACGTGCAAACTGAGGGACCCCACTCCAGGTTGGCCCCTAAAGCGCCTCTGAACAGCAGTCCTACAGAAGGCGGTGCGCAAACCCCCACAAGGAGAACAGGAGCATCCCGACGGCCGAATCACCGGTTTAGGGTTTAGGGTTTAGGGTTTAGGGTTTAGGGTTTAGGGTTTAGGGTTTAGGGTTTAGGGTTTAGGGTTTAGGGTATGTACCAGGAAAATCTGAACTGCAACATGGCACACTAAGCTGCCCTGCAACCCCCGGCAACCCAGCTACCCTGGAACCCGAAACCCTTGAACCCAAAATGCCACGCAGATCAGCAGAGACGGGCCCCTAAACCCTCAACCCTAAACCCTAAACCCTGAGCCCCAAACCCTAAACCCTAAACCCTAAACCCTAAACACCCTTGAACCCAAAAGCACCCACGCCCGTTTTTCACCGGTCGATCCCCATCTCGTTGAGCGTCACCAGACGGTCGAAGTGTCGATCCGCCGTCTTCTCGTCCCCGAGGGCGCGGTGGAACTTGTTCAAGATCCAGAGGGCCTTCCTGGGGCTGTTTAGGGTATAGGGCTTTGGGGGTTTAGGGTTTTGGGGTTTAGGGTTAAGGGTTTGATCCATGGGGTTTTCATGGGGCTGTTTAGGGTTTAGGGGTTTCGGGTTTTAGGGTTTAGCGTTTTGGGGTTTAGGGTTGAGAGTTGAGGCTTGAGGGTTGAGGAGCTGCAGGGTTTAGGGGTTAGGGTACAGGCTTTCCTAGGCTTTGGGAAAGCTGTGGGTTGAGGGGTTTCAGGGTTTAGGGCTTAGGGTACAGGCGTCTGCCAACCTGTGGTTGAGAGCGAGAAAGAACAAACATGTTAAACAAGAAACGCATAACTAAAACAGTGAGATAATGAAATAATGAAAACAGAGATGAAAAGAAGAAAGGCAGAGGAAGGGAGGTGGCCCCTGAAGCCCTATAAATCACCCTGTAACCCTATAACCCTCTGACCCTTTTACCCTATAACCCTATAACCCTATCCCTATAACCCTATAACCCTAAACCCAAGCCCTAAACCCTATATCCCCCGAAACCCTAAACCCTAAACCCTAAACCCTAAACCCTAAACCCTAAACCCTTAACCTGCATTCGGTCGCGGCGCTGGTTCCGGGTGTTGGCCACCAGGTTCGGCTCCTGGTGGGACCAGGCTGTTTTTGGCGGGGGTTCTAGAGGTATATAACATACGGCCTATTGGGGTTCAGGGTTTAGGGTTTAGGGTTTAGGGTTTAGGGTCTAGGGTTTGGGGTATAGGGCTTAGGGCTTAGGGTTCTGGGGTTATAGGTCAGAGTGTTATAGGTTAGAGGGTTTGGGGTTCTAGGTTTATAGCGTTAGTGGGTTTTCGATTCTAGGGTTTAGGGATATAGGGTTGCAGGGCTTGGGTTCTGTTGAGTAGGGTTTAGGGTTTGGGGTTTAGGGTTTAGGGTTTAGGGTTTAGGGCTTAGGGCTTAGGGCTTAGGGTTTAGGGTTTAGGGTTTGGGGTTTGGGGTTTGGGGTTTGGGGTTTGGGGTTTGGGGTTTGGGGTTTGGGGTTTGGGGTTTGGGGTTTGGGGTTTGGGGTTTGGGGGTTTGGGGTTTTTGGGTTTGGGTTTGGGGTTTGGGGGTTTGGGGTTTGGGGGGGTTTTTGGGGTTTGGGGGGTTTGGGGTTTGGGGTTTGGGTTTGGGGTTTGGGGTTTGGGGTTTGGGGTTTGTGGGGCTTGAGGTTTTGGGGTTGGGGGTTTGGGTTTGGGGTTTGGGGGTTTGGGGTTGGGGGGGTTTGGGGTTGGGGGGTTTGGGGGGGTTTGGGGGGTTTGGGGCTTGGGGCTTGGGGCTTGGGGGGGTTTGGGGTTTGGGGTTTGGGGTTTGGGGGGGTTTGGGTTTGGGTTTGGGTTTGGGGTTTGGGTTTTGGGGTTTGGGGTTTGGGGTTGGGGTTTGGGGTTCAGGGTTTTGGGCTTAGGGTCCGCCGACCCTGGCGGCGTGTTGGATGGGTTTGAGGAGGTGAAAACCTCCCTCTTTCCCTCCCCCAAAACGCCCGGGGGGGGGTAGGGGGGTACCACCCGGGCAGCTTTTCCATGGAGGGCCAGGCCACCCACACCGCGTAAACTCACGGCCATACAGGCGGTTTCGCACAGGACATAGGGGGCTCTCCCCCCTTACCCCCCCCCCCCCCCCCCCGTACCCCCCCCCCCCCCCCCCCCCCCCACCCCCCCCATCCTAGCAACACAGATTGGCCTGACCTTTCTCCAGCAATTGATTGAACTATCCCGCCCCCAAGCTAACTTCAGCTCAGAGGCTTTTATGATTTTGGAACCATGCGATGAGGAAAGCATCATTTGAGCCGACGAGCGGGTTTAGACCTTTCAACTATGCTCCAGCGGGGTCGGCGGCTTGAGCCGGAGGCTCTTAAATTTAGGGTTCAGGGTTTAGGGTTTAGGCCTGCAAAGCATCCGTAGGCCTACCTCTGCAAGTTATTCAAATCGCCGACTTGCAGCAGCACCAGGGCCGGATTGACGTTGACATGTCAGAATCAAGCGTTATAAAAAAAGAAACATTAATAACATATCATAACATGGTATAATCAAATTTCGTAGTATATAGTATTCTTATAGCATGAGCAACGAATACGTTAATAAGGTAATAGTCTAACATTACATAATCATATTGTCATAGTATACAAACATAACAGTATGATGAAGTAGGGCTTCGGGTTTTGGACTTAAGGGTGATCAAACCGCCGCTTTGGCGGTCACCCCCGGGATTAAAAAAATGAAAGTTTAGAGTTCAGAGTGTAGGGTTTAGGGTTTAGGGTCCGTACATGAATGACCCACTAGATCATTTTCTCGACCTGTTCGCTCGGCATTCTACATTTGTCCGACGCTGCTTTAGGAAGGCTGTGGAGCAACAGACAGTGGTTAGTTTGGATGCCCGTGTGTGTGGCTGTCACTAACCCCCAAAAACCGCAATAAACAATTCAAGCCCGACACCCCCTGAACCCTAACCCTAAACCCTGAAAACCTAAACCCCTAATCCCTAAACCCTAAACCCTAAACCCCCCAACCCTAAACCCCGAAACCCCGAAACCCCGCCCGAAACCCCTAAACCCCCGAAACCCCAAAACCCTTGAAGCGCGTGCCAAAGGGTCCCAGTGTTGCATCACCTGCTGAAAAGTCCGGAGGGCGGCTGCCTGCGGAGGTAGGTTTCCCCCTCGTTGTTGGGGCTCCCCTGCACTTGTACGAAGCTCTTGCATGGTAGGGTTTAGGGTTTAGGGTTTAGGGTTTAGGGTTTAGGGTTTAGGGTTTAGGGTTTAGGGTTTAGGGTTTAGGGTTTAGGGCTTAGGGCTTAGGGCTTAGGGCTTAGGGCTCAGGGACTTCAGGCTTTGGGGGTTTGGAAAGGAACTCATAACTCAGAGAGCTGCCGGGCTGAATGCCAAAACCCCACTACCTGAACCCCAAAAAACCTGGCGGCTTCTTCGTAGGGAATGAGGTACCCTATATAATCCCTTAAAGGGTATATCTAGGGAGGGAATGAGGTACCCTATATTCCCTTAAAGGGTATATCTGGGGCCCTAATTCCCTCCTAAAATACCTGGCATGCAGGCGATGAGCTACGCAAACCCTCACTGGCATCCCTAAACCCTAAACCCTAAACCCTAAACCCTAAACCCTAAACCCTACACCCTATACCCTTAACCCAAACCCTAAGCCCTAAACCCTAAACCCTAAACCCTAAACCGTGTGTGTGGCTGATGACTCTGGGGGTACACGTCTCGGGGCAGAGGCCTCACCGGCTTTGATGCGGCCCACGAGCCAGGAGGCGAGCCTGGGCTCGTTTAGGGTTTAGGGTTTAGGGTTTAGGGTTTAGGGTTCAGGGTAGGGTTCAGGGTTCAGGGTTCAGGGTTTAGGGTTTAGGGTTTAGGGTTCAGGGTTCAGGGTTCAGGGTTTAGGGTTTGGGGTTTGGGGAGTCTAGGAAGCTTCGGATTTGGGGTTTAGGGGCTCTGGGGTTTAAGGCTTCGGGTCTCACAGGGTTTTGGAACCCCCTAAACCCCTAAACCCCTAAACCCCTAAACCCCTAAACCCCTAAACCCCTAAACCCCTAAACCCCTAAACCCCTAAACCCCTAAACCCCTAAACCCTAAACCCTAAACCCTAAACCCGAAGGCCAAGCGGCTCAAACTGGGTCGGCACGTGGTAGGGATCCTTCCTCGTCCCTTCCAGGATGACCTGAACATGGACAAGCTCTAGGTTCTTGTTCAGGGCTTAGGGTTTCATTGTACAGGGTTCAGGGTTCAGGGTTCAGGGTTTAGGGTTTAGGGTTTAGGGTTTAGGGTTTAGGGTTTAGGGTTTAGGGTTTTAGGCCTGAGGGTTTTTGTGTTTAGGGCGTGGAAAAGCTTAAGGAACTTGCATCTTAGGTTGGTTCTTCATAAAAGGGTGGCATAGCACATGATACAGTATTACTGAGCATCCTAGCTCCATTTAGGCTCCATGACAATGCTCCCAGCATGCAGATAGCCTGAACTTCTGCACCCCGGAATTTCCCGGGGTTGCCGTTCGGGAGCTTAACAGAAGCTGCCCGCTAAGGAACCATATCATCTTACGGGGTATATAAATATGATAAAAACCTTATTATTGCTCTCAGTCCTTCTGAGATATCACTATTATTTTTATCAGTTGTGATATTATGATCTTAGGTATATGCATATATATATATATATCTATATACATGTATCTCAAACCGTGAACCATCAAGTTCAGGTCCCCAACCGCAACCCCGCATCTGCCCCTCCCCGCCTCGACCGCTTCCTGCGGATCCATGTGCGTCAGGCAGTAGAAGAGGACGCGGCGGGCGTGGAGGTCGTTCTTGGCGCCTGCTTTTCCCTGAATTCTGGAACCAATCCCTAAACCCTAAACCCTAAACCCCTTAAGTCAGAGTAGGATCAGAGTAGGACCCGAGATGTACGAATAAGAAGGCAGAGGGAAGGATCCTTCGTTTAGGGGACCTAGGACTTGGGAAGCTCTGGATCCTCGCGCATGCCGAATCTGCCTTACTGAGCCCTGAAGCCCTTGAAGTCCTTAAAGCGCTTGAACCCTTGAACCCTTGAACCCTTAAGCCCTTAAACGCTTAAACGCCCTCAATAAAGGAGCCGAGACCGAAGAACATGCCCGGCAACTGTTCGCAAAAGACGAGCTGCACACTTGGGGGGAGCGGGGGGGCCAGTGGAATTCGAATCTGCCCTAATCCGTACAGAGCTTAGAGACTCTCAGCAACCCAAAAACCCTCAAGCCCTTAGCCCATTGAAGTCTTAAAACCCTTGAAGCCCTTAAGCACTTACACCCCTCATTCCTCAACCCTTGAACCATCCCTGAACCCCTGAAGCCCGAAACCCCTGAACCCGTAGACCCTAAACCCCCAACACCCCAAAAACAAAACCCCTAAACCCCTAAACCCCTAAACCCTAAACCCTCAACCCTAAACCCTAAACACCCTAAACCCCTAAAACTACACTCTTAAACTCCCAAACTTGGCATGTTCCCCCCTTATACTGACAGTCCTTAGTCGCGATCATAGTACCCCCTGCGATTATCATCCCGGACTGTTAGTATAAGTTTAAGGGAACATCCCAACCCTAAGCCGTAAACCCTAAACCCTAAACCCGAAAACCCTAAACCCTAAACCCTAAACCCTAAACCCTAAACCCTAAACCCTAAACCCTAAACCCTAAACCCTAAACCCTTTCGCTTTCGGGCTTGAGGTCACCAGGGGGCCTTAAACCCTCAACCCTCAACCCTCAACCCTCAACCCTCAACCCTAAACCCTAAACCCTAAACCCTAAACCCTAAACCCTAAACCCTAAACCCTAAACCCTAAACCCTGCCTTGGGCCAGGAAAGCCCGGGCAGCCGCCGCCAGCTCCTACGGAGCGCCCCAATGGCAGGCAGTGAAGGGTTTAGGGTTTAGGGTTTAGGGTTTGGGGTTTAGGGTTTGGGGTTTAGGGTTTAGGGTTGAGGGTTCAGGGTTTGGGGGTTCGGGGCTTTAGGGGTTTAGGGGGTTTTAGGGTTTTGGGGTGGGTTATTAGGGTTTTGGGGTTATTAGGGTTTTGGGGTTTTAGGGTAATTGGGGTGTTTTTTTTCGGGTTTTAAGGCTCTAGGGTTTTTGGGTTATTAGGGTTTTGGGGTTTCTGGGCCTTAGGGGTTTAGGGTTGTTAGGGTTGTTAGGGTTTTAGGGTTTTAAGGCTTTAGGGTTTTGGGGTTATTAGGGTTTTAGGGTTTCAGGGCTCTAGGGTTGGGTCATAGGGGTTTTGGGGTTTTAGGGTTTTGGGGCTCAAAGGTTTTAGGGTTTTAGGGATTTAGGGTTTGGGGCTTAGTTTGGGGCTTTAATTCGGTTTAGGGCTGAAGGGTTTAGGGTTTCGGGTTTAGGGATAGGGGTTTGGGGCGACTTGGGGTGTTTAGGGGTTAGGGCGGTTTAGGGCGGTGTTTGAGGGAGTTTGATGAAGGAATTTAAGGGGGTCTAGGGAGTTTCGGGCTGGGAGTTTCGGGCTGAGGGTACGAGATCCCCCGAGCACCCTCGAAAAAGAAAACCAGGGCAAAACTATGGGTCCTAGATTGGGGTCCCTTGTCTTTGTTTTGCTCTATTCTGCTATTTTTGCGTTTTTGGAGGGGAGGGGGGGGGGGGGGGACTTAGGAAAAAACACCCCCTAAACGAATTTCGGTAGGATTTAGGGCTTAGGGTTCAGGGCTTAGGGCCACGCACCCCTCATCACAAGTCTTCAGGACTCCTTCGATGAGGCTCCTCGAAAATGCAACTGTTCTACTGACCCCGTTCATAGTGTTTCATGACCCCCTGAACAGAGATACATACTTATGCACATGCACACACATGTAATCATGCAGCCTATGAAACTCTAACCCTAAACCCCAAACCCAAAACCCTAAACCCGAAACCCGAAACCCTAAACCCTAAACCATCACCCTAGACCCTAAACCCTAAACCCTAAACCCTAAACCCTAAACCCTAAACCCTAAACCCTAACCCTAAACCCTAAACCCCAAACCCTAACTACTTCCTATTTCATTCATGTGTTCCCCAGCTCCTCCACACTGGAAGGCTGCTCCTGCCAGACCTTCACGCCGCTTTGTGCGTGTAGGGTTTAGGGTTTAGGGTTTAGGGTTTAGGGTTTAGGGTTTAGGGTTTAGGGTTTAGGGTTTAGGGTTTAGGGTTTAGGGTTTAGGGTTTAGGGTTTGGGGTTTAGGGTTTGGGGTTCAGGGTTGTGGGCTTTAAGGTTTGGGGTTTAGGGCCTCCGAAACGGCGCGGAGCGAGACGCCCTTGAAGAATTGCCTCAGCTCGGGAGGCTCTGGGCGGCTGAGGATGTCCCTAAACCCTAAACCACAAACCCCAAACCCTACACCCTAAACCCTAAACCCCAAACCCTAAACCCTACACCCTAAACCCTACACCCTAAACCCCAAACCCCAAACCCCAAACCCCAACTTCAAACCCCAAACCCTAAACCCTAAACCCAAACCCTAAACCCCAAACCCTAAACCCCAAACCCCAAACCCTAAACCCTAAACCCTAAACCCTAAACCCTAAACCCTACCATCGCAGTCGAGTTCAGCGCAGGCCCAGCGGCTGCGGCTCCGGTGCCAGGTCTTTGCTTTGGATGCTGACCTGGGTAAGGAAACTGAAACCTCAACCCTAAACCCTAAACCCTAAACCCCAAACCCTAAACCCTAAACCCTAAACCCTAAACCCCAAACCCTAAACCCTAAACCCTAAACCCCAAACCCTAAACCCTAACCTTAAACCCTCAGCCCGTGTGGGAACAAGGAGCCGCGGGGCTTTGCATTTGTTAACGGAGGCTCTGCAGGAACTCTGCAGCCCAGGACGAAAAGCGATTTTGAAACTGGACTGAGTGGGTAGAGAGAGGTCTTTAAGGGCTTCAAGAGCTTTCAAGAGTTTCTGGGGTTTAAAAGGTAAGGGGGCTTCAAGGGATTCAAAAGGTTTAAAGGGTTTTAAGGGTTTGAAGGGCTTAAGGGTTTGCAAGGCCTGGAAAGGGTTTAAAGGGTTTGAAGGGCATAAAGGGTTTTAAGGGCCTTGAAGGGCTTTTGAGGGGTTAAAGGATTTAAAGCGCTTGAAGGCCTTGAAGGGCTTTAAAGGGCTTAAGGGTTCAAAGGGTTAAAGGGCTTTAAAGGTTCAAGGGCTTTAAAGGGCTTAAAGGGCTTAAAGGGCTTAAAGGGCTCAAAGGGGCTCAAAGGGGCCAAAAGGGGCTAAAAGGGGCTTAAAGGGTTTTAAGAGCTTTAAGGGCTTTCAGGGCTTCAAGGGTTTTAAGGGCTTGGAGACCTGACAGTCACATCGACGCCAAATCCAATAGTATTCTTGGTATTCCCTTCTGGTCCCTTTGTAATTATACTAGAATACCCCCCCAATTTAGGGTTTAGGGTTCAGGGTTCAGGGTTGAGGGTGTAGGGTTTAGGGGTTTAGGGTTTAGGGTTTAGGGTGTAGGGAAAACCCTGTTCTCATCATTAAGGCCTCTACACTACTGACTCACTCAAGCGGCGGCCACGCAGTCTTCCAGGTTCACCACCGCGTGGTACCAGCCGTCGGGGATGTACACCGAATCCCCAGCCTCCATGGTGAACTCCAGTGGCCTGGAGGGGGTAAACTTTCAAGACCCTAAACCCTAAACCCCAAACCCGAAACCCTAAACCCTAAACCTCAAACCCTAAACCCTAAACCTCAAACCCTAAACCCTAAACCCTAAACCCTAAACCCTAAGCTTTACAGGGCCTTTGGGGGTTGTTGGGTTTGGGGTTGAGGGCTCTGCCCATCGGAAGAAGTACGCCTGGCCCTTGTTCATGCGCCTTTCTGGATACCACTTCAACCTGGCTCCTTTGGCATGCTCCCCCTTCTACTAACAGTCCTTAATAGAGATTATAACAAGGGATACCTTAATAGGGATTATAATAAGGGATACCTTAAAAGGGGTTATAACAAGGGATAGTAGAGTAGGGATTATCAGAAGGGTTACTATAATCCCTATTAAGGACTGCTAGTATCGGGGGGACCGTCCCAGATCTGAATCCCTTCAAAACAAAAAATTGCCAGGGAGGCCTCAAGGAAGAAAGAAACAAAAAGGGGGGGCGGCCTCTCTGCGGGCTCGAGAGTTGGATAGACCAGCTGCAACCAGTCCTGGTGCACAGATTTCTGGATTGCTACACCTACTACTAATTGCTATTATTACTCTTCTCCACCGATTGTTTAGGGTTTAGGGTATAGGATTTAGGGTTTAGGGCTACTAGTTATCATTACTCCGAATAGCAGGAGGCTTGGGTCTCGCGATGCCGACCCCACCGCAGCCCCATGGGGATTGAAATTGAGTAACTAGAGACCACCATGCAGCACAACAACAGCCCAACGGCAAAGGAATGCGCCAAGACTAAACCCTGAACCCTGAACTCTGACCCCTAATCCCTAAACCCTAACCCCTAAACCCTAAACCCGGAACCCGAAACCCTAAACCCTCATCAATGCTCCATTCGCCGCCCCGGCGGCCGTCAATGAGAAGCCGCCCCCCGGGCCGTCGCCGGGCGGGTAATGCCCAGGTGGATACAGGAACCAGCGCTTCCTGCTCGGGTTTAGGGTTTAGGGTTTAGGGTTTAGGGTTTAGGGTTTAGGGTTTAGGGTTTAGGGTTTAGGGTTTAGGGTTTAGGGTTTAGGGTTTAGGGTTTAGGGTTTAGGGTTTAGGGTTTAGGGTTTAGGGTTTAGGGTTTAGGGTTTAGGGTTTAGGGTTTAGGGTTTTTTTTCAACCGGAATCGCAGTCTGACTTTGATTGCCAATCCCAACCTCTACGACGACGCTAGGCGTAAAGGTCCATGAACAATGGGCATGCCCTATATACACCTCTTGAGGGATTGTAGTGAGTAACCCTAACCCCTAAACCCTAGACCCTCTGAACCCCGAACCCTGATTCCTAAACCATTCAGAACCAGTAGGACCAGCAAGAGTGGCATCTATCAACCCTAAACCCTAAACCTTAAACCCTAAACCCTAAACCGGTAAGGAGATGAGATGGTGGTGCAAGAGGGAGGTGTTTCACGCCGACCGGACGGCACTCCTGCCGCTCCGGAACTCCAAAGCCCGCCACAAAGCCTGAAGCCCCCAAGACAAAACTGCAAACGAACCCTGAAAAAAAACAACAAACATCAAAGCCGTGCTTCGGAAGCCCTAAACCCTAAACCCCAAGCCCCAAACCCGAAACCCTAAACCCTACTACCCTAAACCCCAAACCCTAAACCCTAGCCCTAAACCCTAAACCCTAAACCCAAAGCCCAGGAGGTCCGGCCATACACCGTCATCTGCACGGTGGCGCCATGGGTGTGCCAGCCCACGGCACTCCGGGGCCCACCCAGCCTTGAGAGGATGAACAACTTCATGGCTTAGGGTTAAGGGTTTAGGGCTTAGGGCTTAGGGTTTAGGGTTTAGGGTTTAGGGTTTAGGGAATTAGGGTCGAGGGTTCAGCATCTCAAGTTCGAGGCCCAAAGAATCCCACAATATTGTGAAAATAGAAAGTTAATTAATTTCTTCTCAGCCGCACCGAGAGGCCAAACAATCACACAGACCTCAAGTTATTCCATTGAGGAACCCTGAGTCCTGAGTCCTGTGCCATGCTGGCTTCGTGGCTCTGCTGAGCTGCAGAGCCTGCCAACCGCACTCGCACTGAACAATGGGGTGGTCAAAGGCGTCACGGAGAGGCCAAAAAGGATTAAATTCCCTGATTGCTGGATAGTGGGGGGTGAAAGGGGTCAGAGTGGCCAAAATGGATCAAATTGCCAAATTCGTGCTGGGGAATGGGGGGTCAGAGGGGTCAGAGGGGCCAAAATGGATCAAATTGCCTAATTCGTGCTGAGCAATGGGGTGTCAAAAGGGGTCAGAGGGGCCACAATGGATCAAATTGCCAAATTCGTGCTGAAAAATGGGGGGTCAGAGGGGTCAGAAGGGCCAAAGGGACCAAAATGGATCAAATTGCCTAATTCGGGGGGGGGGGGGGGGGGGGGGGGGGGGGGAGGGGTTTAAAAAAGTAACAGCAATTGATCAAATCGCCAAATTCGTGTTTAACATTTAGGGTTATATGGTAGAGAGGTTTAGGGTTTATTACGATGTTGTTCAGGGCTTTTTGGCTTTTGTAGGGTGTGAACATGGGCTTCTTTTAGAATGCTTGGACGCTTTTTTCGGGTTGGTTTAAGGGTTTGTGTAATGGCTTTCTTTAAGAATGTTTAGGGCTTCTTTCTCGGATTTTCTAATCCGGTTCTGAAATTTCTTAGGGGATGTTTAGGGTTTGTTGTTTCAAACGGGTTAAACAACGCCTTTTATGGGTTTCTAACGGTTCGCTTTTTTCTCCTTTTTGGTTGAGGTAGAGCTTTCGGGTTTACGAGTTTAGGTTTGGGGCTTTTAAATTTTCGGGTCAGATTCGCATAACGGCTTGAAGGGGCCCTGGGGTTCGAGAACAACACTTGTCACATACTTACGATGCCCTAGACCCTAAACCCCAAGCCCTAAAACCGCAACCCTACACCCTATAAGCCCTACACCCCATAAACCCTAAACCCTAAACCCTACACCCTATAAACCCTAAACCCAAAACCTAAAACCCTGAACCCTACACCCTAGAAACCCTAAACCCTACACCACCCTATAAACCCTAAACCCTAAACCCCAAAACAGCTCTGAGGGGGTCCCCTCTGTTCGTAAACCTCCGAATATTGCGCCAAGGCAACATGTGGACGGCCACGGCTGTTCCGGGTACCGCGAAGGCGGACTCGTTCCAGGACAGGATGGCCTCGGGGGGTTTAAGGGTTGAGGGTATAGGGGTTTAGGGGTGTAGTTGAGGGTTGAGGGTTTAGGCTTTAGGGTTTAGGGTTTAGGGTTTAGGGTGTAGGGTTTAGGGTTTAGGGTTTAGGGTTAAGGGTTAAGGGTTTAGGGTTTAAGGTTTGGGGTTTGGGGTTTAGGGGGCGGGGCGGGGGGAAGGGGTTTAAAGGGTTGAAGGGTTGAGGGGTTTAGGGTTTTGGGGTTTAAGGTTTAGGGCGTTTGGTGTCTTGCTTTAGGTGTTTAGGATACCATACTGTCATGAAGATCAACCCCTGTGCTGACCCCTAAACCTCTACCCCCCCCCCCCCCCCCCCCCCCCCCCCCCCGAAAAGAACTATAATATAAATATGAAGAAGAAGAAGAAATATTAATACTAGAAAGGCGAAAGACCCTAAACCCTTACTACCGTTACACCCTAAAGCCTAAACCCAAACCCTAAACCCCAAACCCTAAACCGTAAACCCTAAATCCCAAACCCCAAACCCTAAACCCTCTTCGGAGGTCAGATCTCGGCCCAGGCACCGGATGAATGTCCTCGCTGCCTGGCATGCCAGGGATGCGCAGGCCCATGTCCTTTGCGGGTGGAAAGGGACGTTTCGGGTTGAGGGTTTAGGGTTTAGGGTTTAGAGTTTAGGATTTAGGATTTAGGGTTTAGGGCTTAAAGGAGAGAAAAAGAAAGAGACAGAAAGAGAGAGAGAGAGAGAGATAAAGAAAGAGAGAGACTCCGAAAAGCCTTTGGTTCTGACTTGGGAGGGTGGGGGCTCTCTGAAACTATGAATGATATTGGGTTTGGGGCAGTTTAGGGTTTCGGGGATTTCTCTGAAACTGTGGTCTTGCTTGGAGTTGCGTTTATCATACGGAGCCCTATATCATGGGGCACCATAGGGCCCATACATCCAGAGAATCCCCCAAAAAGATGAAGGGTTCCATTCGCGCACCCCAGACCAAAGCTTGCGCGCGTATCAAAACGGAACTCCGCCGCGTACTCCTTTCAGAGGGGGCTCTATGCCACCGCCCGAAGACCTTGCATTGCAACTCAAGAAGAGGAGGAGGAACCATGATATGAGTTTAGGGAGCGTCTTATGGTCCTTGCAATAATGCAAGGAACCCCCCCCATGATATGACTGACCTAAACACTCAACCCTACAGTCTGCACTCCAAACCCTAAACCCAAATACCCCTAAACCCTAAACCCTACCCCTAAACCCTAAACCCTAAACCCTAACCCCCCATAGCCCTAAACCACAAACCCTCATGCCCCAAACCCTAAACCCCAAAGACTAAACCCCTAAACCCTTAACCCTCACTACCCCTAAACCCGAAACCCCCATAGCCCTAAACCCGAAACACCCCCCCAATCCCTCATGGCAGTGGCTTCACTGGGAACTCCGGGCCATGGGGCGAAGGCGTAGGTGGGCTCGAGAAACTCAGCACCGTCGTAGATGCCTTCCAGTTGAGGGGGGGCAGCTGGGTTCAGAGTTTGGGGGGTTTAGGGGTTAGGGCTAAGGGCTTAGGGCTTGGGGTTTAGGGTTTAGGGTTTTGGGTTTTGGGGCTTAGGGTTTTAGGGGGGGCCATGGGGCTTGCCCCCCCCCTCACCCCCCAAAGGAAACAACCCAAAACGACACGAGCCTCGATCCATCTCGTCCTGGAGATACTCCGCCAGCCTCGGTCGGCTGCTTGGGATGCTGGCAGGGGGAACCCGAAAAGCCGAAACCCTGAAAGCCTAAAACCCTAAAACCCTAAAACCCTACAAACCTAAACCCTAAAATCCTAAAACCCTTGTTGGGATGCTTGAGTATAAGCCCAATGAAGGTTACTTAAGGGGGGGAACCTAGGTGGGGGGGTAGTATAGAGGGGGGTAGTAGGGGAACTGGATCAGAACTCCTGCTTCATTCTCTTCGTTGCCTTTGGGACGAGGCGCGTCCTGGGCCTGCAAGCAAGATCAGCCCCAAACTCCAAAAAGAACCCTTGCCCTCCTCTCTGCCCGAGGCCCTAACCCTAACCCCTACACACCAGAGACACGAAACCCTAAACCCGATGGGACCCTAAACCCTCAACCCCAAAATCCGAAATCCTCAACCCTATAGGACCCTAAACCCTATAGACCCTCAACCCCAAACTCTATAGACCCTAAACCCTAAACCCTATAGACGCCAAACCCTAAACTCTATAGACCCTAAAACCTAAACCCTATGGACCCCAAACCCTAAACTCTATAGACCCTAAACCCTAAACCCTATAGACCCTAAACCCTCAACCCTATAGGACCCTAAACCCCAAACCCCTATAGACCCTATCCCCTAAACCCTATAAGACTCTAAACCCTAAACCCTCAACCCCATAGGACCCTAAACCCTAAACTCTTTAGACCCTAAACCCTATAATTAGACCCTTAACCCTAAACCCTAAACCCTCTGGACCCCAAACCCTAAACCCTATAATTAAACCCTAAACCCTAAACTCTTTAGACCCTAAACCCTAAACTCTTTAGACCCTAAACCCAATACCCTATAAGACCCTAAACCCCCGCAGCCGCGAAACGGCATCTCCCGCGGCCCTTCGCCGCGGTTCTGCGCTATGCTCCAGGAGTGGCCCACCCGCACAGTTTGGCCGGTCTCCTATGGGGTTTAGGGTTTAGGGTTTAGGGTTTAGGGTTTAGGGTTTAGGGTTTAGGGTTTTGGGGTTTTGGGGTTTTGGGGTTTTGGGGTTTTGGGGTTTTGGGGTTTTGGGGTTTTGGGGTTTTGGGGTTTTGGGGTTTTGGGGTTTCGCGAAGCGTTCAAGTGACTTTTCCTAGGTTTTCTTCGGGTTTCTTCGGGTTTCTTCGGGTTTCTGGGTTTGCTGGTGTCTTTTTTTAAGGTTTTTAAGCAAATTATGGCTTAGGCGCTTTTGCGGGATTTGCTAGGGGTTTCGGCCTGGGTCACCAAACCCAAAAAAACAACCTAAACCCTAGGACCACTGAACCCTAAACCCCCAACCCCTAAACCCTAACCCCAAACCCTAATACTCCTAAACCCTAATACTCCTAAACCCTAATACTCCTAAACCCTAACACTCCTAAACCCTAAACCCTAAACTCTAAACCCTAAACCCCAAACCCTAAACCCTAATACTCTAGACGCGACGCGAAACCCTGATATCCCCCAATCCCCCCAAAACCCTAAACCCTAAACCCTAAACCCAAAAAAAACGGCCTCCGCGGCCCGGACGAGGGACTCGCGCGTGAGCGCCGGCTGGCGCTCCTGCGGAACCCGGCGATGGCCAGAGTTCAGGGTTTAGGGTTTAGGGTTTAAGGTTTAGGGTTCAGCAGCTCTGGGTCGAGCAATCTCTAGTAGAGCCGCTGTCTGGACTCTAGAAAAAAACCCACCCACCCAGAGAATCCCAAAACATTAAGAAATATAAAGTTCTCATTTTTCCTCAGCAAGCCCTGTCCTCCAACCTCATTTATTCATTCTGCTCGTGTTTTTTGTCATTCTGCTTGGTTTCCATTCTGCTCGTATGCGTTTCTTTCTGCTCGTATTCATTCTGCTCGTATTCGTTCTTTTTCTGATCTGCTCGTCTCGTGTTCGTTCTCGTTCTGCTCGTATTCATTCTGCTCGTATTCGTTCTCTCTCTGCTCGATTTCAGTCCGCTCGTTTTCGTTGTTTTTCTTCTCGTATTCATTCTGTTCGTATTCGCTCTCTCTCTCTCTGCTCGATTTCAGTCTGCTCGTCTGCGTTCTCTCTCTGCTCGTAATCATTCTGCTCGTATTCGTTCTCTTTCTGCTCATATTCATTTTGCTCGTGTTCGTTCTCTTTCTGCTCGTATTCGTGCTTTTTCTGCACGCTCTCTGCTCGATTTCAGTCCGCTCGTTTTCGCTGTCTTTCTGCTCGTACTGAGTCTGCTCGTACTCATTCTCTTTCTGCTCGTATTCATTCTGCTCGTATTCGTTCTCTCTCTGCTCGACGTCAGTCTGCTCGTATTCGTTCTCTTTCTGCTCATATTCACTTTGCTCGTGTTCGTTTTCCCCGGTGACCCTGCCTATTTTTGGCCGTCTTGTTGGTTGTGTTTGGCACACTTTAAGCTGCCTGGCTTCCACATGGTTTCTTTCCAATTAGTGCCCCGGTGACCTCGCCTCATGTTGGCTCCTGCTCGTAGGGTTTGATGAGAGGCCTAGAGGTTTGTCGTATGTCCCCTCTCTTCGTGCTCGTAGGGTTTGTCGTATGTCCCTCCCTTCATGCTCGTAGGGTTTGATGAGAGGTCTACAGGTTTGTCGTACGTCCCCTCCCTTCGTGCTCTTAGATTTTGTCGTATGTCGCCTCCCTTCGTGCTCGTCGGCTTTGTCGTATGTCCCTCTTTGTCTGCTTGCAGAGAATCCCAAGAATTAAGAAACTGAGGTTTCATTTTCAGAGGTTTGTCGTATGTCCCCTCCCTTCGTGCTCGTCGGCTTTGTCGTATGTCCCTTTTCTTCTGCTTGCAAAGAATCCCAAAACATTGAGAAATGCACGGGTTTATTTTAGAGGTTTGTCGTATGTCCCCTCCCTTCGTGCTCCAACCCCAGAATGGGGGTCCGGAAGTTGCTTTTCCCCACCCGGACCACCCAAGATGAGAAACACTGAGAAGGGGCTGTTCATCTTGATCTGGCCCAGACCCAGGTTTTCAAGCCCAGAATGGGGGTCTGGGCCAGAAGAGGGAAGAGCATAGGGGGGGGGAGGGGGGGAAAGGGGGGGGGGGGTGGGGTGGAGTGGGGGGAGGGTGGGGGGGGTGGGGGGGGTGGGGGAGGGGTGTAGGGGGGGGGTGTGGGGGGGTCGTGGGGGGGTGGGGGGGGGTGGGGGGGGTGGGGGGGGGGGGGTGGGGGGGGGGGGGTGGGGGGGGGGGGGGGGGGGTGGGGGGGGGGGGGGGGGGGGGGGGGGGGGGGAAAAAGCCGTGGCCATTGGCAAAATAGCCGTGGCCATCGGCAAAAAAAGCCGTGGCCATTGGCAAAAAAAGCCGTGGCCATTGGCAGAAAAGCCGTGGCCATTGGCAAAAAAGCCATGGCCATTGGCAAAAAAGCCGTGGCCATTGGCAAATGCCACTTGCCAATGGCCACGGCTTTTTTGCCAATGGCCACGTTCTCCATTAAGGTTGGGCCCCAACCTTAATGGGGAACGTGGCCATTGGCAAAAAAGCCGTGGCCATTGGCAAAAAGCCCGAAAAGTTGCCAATGGCCACGGCTTTTTTGCCAATGGCCACGTTCCCCATTAAGGTTGGGGGGCATTTTGTGCGAATTGGGTTTGAAAAACCCATTTTGGCGACCAACCTTAATGACATTGGTGGCCATTGGCAAAAAAGCCGTGGCCATTGGCAACTTTCCCGTGGCCATTGGCGAATTTGCCAATGGCCACGGCTTTTTTGCCAATGGCCACGGCTTTTTTGCCAATGGCCACGGCTTTTTTGCCAATGGCCACGGTTTTTTGCCCATGGCCACGTTCCCCATTAAGGTTTAAATTATTATATGAAAGAGAGAGTTAAATTATTATATGAAAGAGAGAGTTTAGGGTTTGGGGTTTGGGGTTTAGGGTTTAGGGTTTAGGGTTTCGGGTTTAGGGTTCAGGGGATAGAGGTGTCATGGGCGTCTGGGGCGTTGGAGGTTGACATAGACCCTTACCCCTAAAACCCGCCCCCGGAGCCTCACCTGACACCCTCCCCCCCCACCCCCCACCCCATGTGGCCCCAACAAAACAAACAAAAAACCTCAGCCAAGGTGCCAGAAGCCGAGGATCTCTGCGTATGACGAACCTTGGGTTTCGGGTTTCGGGTTTAGGGTTTAGGGTTTCGGGTTTAGGGTTTGGGGTTTAGGGTGTAGGGTGTAGGGTTTAGGGTTTAGGGTTAGGGGTACCTTATTGGGGGCCTTAAACCCTGAAACCCTACAACCCTAAAACCCTAAAGCCTAAAACCCCAAAACCTGAAACCCCAACCACGAAAAGAAAAAGAAAACAAGCCCCCCCCCCCCACCAAAAACAAAAAGAACGTGCGAAACATCTCTTCAACTCTGCGGACGCGAGGGGCGGCTGCAAGGACCAGGAGGGATCCGACAGCGCCTCAGCCGCTTGGGCGGCCTGCCGTCGCTTTGCGGGGGAAAGTAGGCGTTTGTGTTTGCTGTTGCTCTGTTAGTGTGTAGGGTTTAGGGGTTAGGGCTTGGGGTTTTTTAGGGTTTAGGGTTGAGGGCTTAGGGTTTCGGGTCCAGCTAAGTTTGTTTGTGCTTTGTTCCATAATTGCGGTGTTGTCCTCAGGGCTTTTATGGGACTATGTTGCTTAGTCCTGAAGCTTAGGAGTTTTATTGGGACTTCCATAGGGTCTTATCCAGGGTTGTAGGGTCGCGCATGCGGGCTTCAGGTCGATAGCGGCTTCCCTAAGCCCTAAAACCTAATGCCCCGCGGGTTTCAACCCTCAAGGTTCATCCCCACACAACAAACCAAAACCCTAAACCTAGGGTAGCAGAAACACTCTGCAAGAACAGCCCCGCCAGCCTCGAAGGAAGCTACGTCGCAGAAGCTCGTGTCGCCGCGGCGCTGGGCAAGATAATCGGGTACTTGGACCTGGGTTCACCCAGTTCGCTCGTTCCTTTAAACCCTAAACCCTCAACCCTAAACCCCAAGCCTCTTAAACCCTAAACCTTATACTTATACACCCTACACCCTGAACCCTCAAAAAAGCCCACTCTGTTACCTGCCAGCGTAGACACTCGCGAACAAATCCCAAGAACGCTAGGCTGCAAGCCCTAAGCAACCCTAGACCCAAAACCATAAACCCTAAATGAATCCTGAATCACTCTAGCTGCTGGTTCTTTAGAGTGAAGTACAGAGCCCCTTAAAGAAGGCTCAGGAATCTAAGGTGCCTTGGTGTAATTTCGTGAACCCCTCAACCTTGGAAGAGCTGTAAAGTCAAAACCAAGCCGTAACCTCGGGAACCTACCTCCTGAGCCCTAGAAGCCGCAGCAGCCCCAAACCCTAACAGCCCTTGAACCCCTAGAAGCCCTAGAGAAAGCCCTAGAGAAGCTCTAGAAACCCTAGAAGCCCCAAACCCTGCACCCCAGGAAAGGCACCCAAAAATTGCGGGAAGGGCACGCCGTCGCCATCTCGCCAGCTGCTTTGCCGACTGACGTGACCTCGTGGGTTGTGGTGGGGGGATTGGGCTTTGGGGGGGGGGGGGGGGGTTAAGGGTTTTGAGTTTTGGGTTTTGGGTTGAGGGTTTCAGGTTTAGGGTTGAGGGTTGAGGGTCTAGGATTTGGGTTTCAAGGTCTAGCCCACCTTCCCTAATAACGAAATGTTTTGCAAATAAGCTCAACAGAAGGTTGAGGGTTGAGGGTTTAGGGTCTAGGGTTTCGGGTTTAGGGTTTAGGGTTTTAGGGTTTAGGGTTTAGGGTTGAGAGCTGAGGGTTGAAGGTTTAGGGTTTAGGGTCTTAGGCTTGTTAACCAACGTGGTATAATCAATACGTAGGTAATTCTTTGAACTAGGGGGGTCCTTCGTATATAGGTGATCCCAAAAGAGACCCTAATTTGCAGAACTACCCAGAAACGGGGCGTTTCTTGCCAGCAGAGCCAAAAAAACACCACCCACAAAAAACACTGGCCAATATTTGCAAGGAACCGCCAACCCTTTTAAACGCTGTTAAACCCTTTTAAACCCTAAACCGCCCGAGGACCGTCAAGACTCGAAAGGCAACTGGGAAGCGAAATGTCCGGCCTCGACTGGGAGCCAGCCAGGCATGGCCCAGCAGCCTTTCGCGATGTTTGGGTTTAGGGTTTTAGGGTTTGAAGTTTCGGGTTTAGGGTTTAGGGCTTTGGGGGTTTCAGGTTTAGGGTTTAGGGTTTAGGGTTTAGGGTTTTTGGGGTTTGGGGTTTGGGGTTTGGGGTTTGGCGCTTGGGGTTTGGGGTTTTAAGTGGGAATTGGGAGAGTGCCCATCACTTTGTTGGGTTTAGGGCTTCGGGCTGGGGTGGAGGGTTCAGGGTAGTACTTTGGGGCTGAAAAGTTGAGATGTTACGCTTAGGGTTCAGCTTTAGGATTAAGGATTTCGGGTTCAGGGTTTAGGGTTTAGGGTTCAGGGTTTAGGGCTTGCGGTTTGCTGCAATATGGCGCATGGGTACTCATATCCCCACTTAGAAGTCTACCTAGACCCTACTTAGGGGCCTTGGCGGGCGTACACGGGGGTATACCATGAACCCTAAACCCTAAACCCTAAACCCTAAACCCTAAACCCTAAACCCTAAACCCTAAACCCTAAACCCTAAACCCTAAACCCTGGACCCTAAACCTGGACCCTGTTTTTCTTGGGGGTTACAAGTACCCATGAACCTCCAACGCGAAGGAGCCTGGCCGACGCGAACACGGCCGAAGCAGCCACGGCAGACCTAGGGTTAAGGGTTTAGGGTTTAGGGTCTAGGGTCTAGGGTCTAGGGTCTAGGGTTTAGGGTTTAGGGTTTAGGGTTTAGGGTTTAGGGTTTAGGGTTTAGGGTTTAGGGTTTAAGGTTTAGAGTTTAGGGGTTAGGGGTTTAGGGGTTTAGGGGTTGAGGGGTTGAGGGGTTTAGGGGTTTAGGGGTTTAGGGGTTTAGGGGTTTAGGGGTTTAGGGGTTGAGGGGTTGAGGGGTTGAGGGTTTAGGGTTTAGGGTTTAGGGTTTAGGGTTTAGGGTTTAGGGTTTAGGGTTTAGGGTTTAGGGTTTAGGGTTTAGGGTTTAGGGGTTTGGGTTTAGGGTTTTGGGTTTAGGGTTTAGGGTTTAGGGTTTAGGGTTTAGGGTTTAGGGTTTAGGGTTTAGGGTTTAGGGTTTAGGGTTTAGGGTTTAGGGTTTAGGGTTTACTTCTACTTTCAGAGGTTGTGAGAAATGATCCTTACACAACACACAGTTTTGGCAAATGGGGTGCTGCATCAAGAGAAATCTGCGACCCTAAACCCTAAACCCTAAACCCTAAACCCTAAACCCTAAACCCTAAACCCTAAACCCTAAACCCTAAACCCTAAACCCTAAACCCTAAACCCCCCTCAAACCACCGGCCTTCCGCTGCGCCAACCGCGGCACCGGCGTTGCGTCCAACCCGCCATGGCTTGGCAAGGTTTCGGGTTTAGGGTTTAGGGTTTAGGGTTTAGGGTTTAGGGTTTAGGGTTTAGGGTTTAGGGTTTAGGGTTTAGGGTTTAGGGTTTAGGGTTTAGGGTTTAGGGTTTAGGGTTTAGGGAGCATGAGGGTGCTTTTTTTTTCAGCCTTTGTGGGGGGTTTTGGGTTTTAGGTTTTGACTTTTGGTTTGGGGAGTTTGTGGGTTTTTGTTGCGGGATTTTGGGCTTGAGGGCTTTCTGATGCGGTTTAGGGTTTGTGGGGTTTAGGGTTTGTCGGGTTTAGGGTTTAGGGATTTTGCTTCAGGGGTCTTCAAGGGGTGTTGGGGGATTCCACCTGCAGCGCCCCCAAGAAATTGCTTAAGTTTTGCAAGAGTCTTCGGCGCCTTGAAATTCGGGTCTAAGCCTTGGGGGCCTTTAGCGGGCCTGTAGGGTCCAGCTGGTCATGCTTGGGGCTAAGAACTTGTTGAACTTTGGGTTTAGGGTTCAGGGTGTAGGGTTCAGGGTTTAGGGTTCAGGGTTCAGGGTTTAGGGTTCAGGGTTTAGGGTTTAGGGTTTTGGGTTTTAGGGTTTTGGGTTTTAGGGTTTTAGGGTTTTAGGGTTTAGGGCTTAGGGTTTGGGGTTTAGGGTTTTAGGGTTCAGGGTTGTTCTTCAGCTCCGGAGGCTGTGGCTTCAGGCGGCGGACACTTCAATGCGCCGTGGGAACACAGCGGCGGGGCAGCGCCAGTGGGGACTGAGGGCTCCTTACTTGGAGGTTCATGGTACTTCTGAACCAACTATACCTGTACTTATAACTGTGATTATGACCATATTAGGGCACTTGAGGGGCGTAGAAGTGGGTTCTAAGTACAGTCATAATTGGCTAATAGTTGCCCCAAACCCTAAACCCTAAACCCTAAACTGAAAACCCTAAACCCTTAATAAGTACCATGAACCTCCAAGCACCTCATGTAGGCAACAACACAGCACTGGATTGGAATCTCTTGCTTGCCTTCTCGCGACCCACAGAAGTCCTAGGCTCAGGGTTTAGGGTTTAGGGTTTAGGGTTTAGGGCGCTTAGGGCTTAGGGCTTAGGGCTTAGGGCTTAGGGCTTAGGGCTGAAGGCTGAAGGCTTAGGGTTTAGGGTTTAGGGCTTAGGCTTGAGAACTTCTTGCCGCTACAGCATGATACCTTATAAACCCCTATGAACCCTACAAACCCCTATAAACCCGATAAACCTTGTAAACCCTATAAGCCCCTATAAGCCCCTATAAACCCCGATAATAACCCTGTAGACGCTCTAAAAACCCTATGAAAACCCTT
>CAJNDS010002187.1:0-95000 GCA_905221605.1 Symbiodinium natans | reverse complement strand
CTAAACCCGAAACCCTAAACCCTAAACCCTAAACCCCTAAACCCCTAAACCCACCCACTACTTCCCCAGATCTTTTGCTTGATGAAAGGCATCTGCTCCCAGACCGACTCTCGGCTCATCTTTGTGTCGCACCTCGCTGCGGCATAGAGCTGAAGGGGGGCCTCAGGGCCTCTTTGGGGGCCTCTCTGAGCGCGTGCGGAATCCGCGGAAACGGCTGGGGCGCCACAAGGGGCGGACGGTCCAGGGGGGTGTAGTAGACTGTCTCGAGCTTCTGGGAGCCACAGTTTTCCTGAACTCTCGGAAGTAGCGCACTATTAACAGGGTTTAGGGCTCAGGGTTTAGGGTTTATGGGTTTGGGGTTTAAGGTTTAGGGTGAATCATTCTTATGCAGAGCGCCCTTTTAAGATAAAAGGGTATGCTCAAGCACGCAAGTTTCGCAGCACTTGTCAGGATTGCTGTGCTGGCACTGCTTGCTGAGGCGATGGTGTCCACAGGCCAGACACTCATCGGTGGGCGCATAGGGCTCCTTGTTCTTGTGGTACACACTCTGCCAAGATTCCTGTCTCTTCCCTGATGTCCACAGCCATCGCAGGTAAAGATTTGTACTCAGCCACACTAGAGACAGCACCAGCCCAAAGGAAACGTCAAGGGACCGATACGTGTCCGTGGCGTCCTCCTCTTCAGCCTCAAGTTGCGCTTCGAGGATGACCAGAATCACCGTCTCAACGCAGATGGCCACTTGAAAGCTGCAAGCAAAGATGATGTACCTAGTTTTCATGGTTTTGGGATCGTTTTTTAAAATTGGACTGTTTTTGTTCCTTCTTGAGTTTGAGTACCCTCAGATTTGCAAAATGTTTTACCCCCACTATGACGAAGATACATGTCCGCAGCCGTGAGGTACTCCTTACGCGGCAGCGAGTCGTCGATGACGTAGCGATACGCAAGCACGGCCAGGAAGCAGGTGCTCAGATGCCCGAGCCGGCCGCTCGCGTCGTCCACCTTACTGTTGGTTGACAGGGTTTATGGGGGAGTGAGGTACCCTGTATAATCCCTGAAAAGGTATACAAGACATATATATATATATAGTTATATAGTAGATATATATATATATATATATGCTATATATAGGGCCCCTAATTCCCTCATTCCCTGCAAGCCAACAGCAAGCCACGGGAATGGAGAACGCGCAGAGGCTGATGACATTCACGAGGAAGACCATGACCAGAACGCTGTGAAAGTAGTAGTCGCCTGCCGCAGGGAACCCCCTTACCCTAGGCCCCCTGTCGCCTACCCAGAGCCCTGAAAGTTTGGGAAACGACCTTAAAACTCTCATCTCTCTATTGCTCGAGGCATCTTCCTTCCTTGAGGAGTTCTCTGGCCTAAGCCCTACATCGCCAACCTGTCTCAGCATACACCCTAAACCCTCCAACCCTACAAGCCCTGAACCCTGAACCGTGAACACGAAACCCTAAACCCTAAACCCTGAACCCTGAACCCTAAACCCTGAACCCTGAACGCTAAACCCTGAACCCTAAACCCTAAACCCTAAACCCTAACCTGAACCCTACAGCCCCTCCACACTCAGACCCCTTCTCTGCCTTTGCGCTGCAGGTGGAAAAGGGCTCTGACGCAGGACCGCTGCACTTCATAGGGGAAGTTCCTGGCAAAGATCCGAAGCGAAACCGACATTGCAGAGGGAGTTCTGAGAGTTTGGGGCTTAGGATTTATGGGTTCAGGGTGTGGGGTTTAGGGATTAGGGTTTAGGCTTAGGGTTTTGGGTTTAGGGTTTAGGGTTTAGGGTTTAGGGTTTAGGGTTTAGGGTTTAGGGTTTAGGGTTTAGGGTTTAGGGTTTAGGGTTTAGGGTTTAGGGTTTAGGGTTTAGGGTTTAGGGTTTAGGGTTTATGGTTTCGGGTTTAGGGTTTAGGGTTTAGGGTTTAGGGTTTAGGGTTTAGGGTTTAGGGTTTAGGGTTTAGGGTTTAGGGTTTAGGGTTTAGGGTTTAGGGTTTAGGGTTTAGGGTTTAGGGTTTAGGGTTAGATCTTAGGGGGTTATCTCGGGCTTGGGGCAACCTGGGGTCTCTACTTGAGGAAGGGAAGGAAGAAGGCGCCAACCCTTTGCCTGTCACAGTGGCGCGTGTAGACCGTGCACCGTTGCTGTATGTCGTCGTCGGTACCTTGGTAGCCGAGTATCCCTACTATCATAAAGGGCACCCATTTAAGTGGGTCGGCGACTTGAATAAGGGAACCCTGCACCAAAAAAAAGGGCAAAGGGTACCACTGGGCTGCCACTAGCCCTAAACCCTAAACCCCAAACCCTAAACCCGAAACCCTTATGGATTCATGAGGGCACCAATTGGCTACCAAGGTACGCCACATGTCGCAGACTTGGCTGATCTTCTTCTTGCCGGCGACAGGAACAAACCTTGTTTTGCACTTTTGACGTGGGTCCCCTACTATTTGCCCCAGCCCCCCCACCCCCCCCCCCAATATAGGGTTTATGGTTTAGGGTTTAGGGCTTAGAGTTTACGTTTAGGGTTTAGGGTTTAGGGTTCAGGGTTTAGGGTTTAGGGCTGAGGTTTTAGGGTTTAGGGTTTAGGGATAGCCTTTTATGACAGGTGGCTGAAACTCCTGGACCGGCTTCTCAGCCGATATCGTGATCCTGCAGCTCTCAGCGCGCTATCCAAGAATATGATGACAAACCCCTAGCCCTAAACCCAAAACCCTAAACCCTAAACCCTAAACCCCAAGCCCTAAACCCTAAATCCTAAACCCTAAACCCTACTGAACCCTAAACCCTACATCAGCTTACATCAGCCTGAATCCACCCACCCCTAGCAAGACCAGGAGACTTGGATTCCCAGGCCCAAAGGACTCCAAGACCCCCTTGAAACCCTCTAAGAGTTTAGGGTTTAGGGTTTAGGGTTTAGGGTTTAGGGTTTAGGGTTTAGGGTTTAGGGTTTAGGGTTTAGGGCTTAGGGTTTAGGGTTTAACCCCCTGTGAGAGCCATCAAACTGCCCTGCAACAACTTCCCTAAAACCCTCAACCCTAAAACCCTAACGACCTAAAAACCCTAACGACCCGAAACTCTAAACCCTAACACCCTAAAACCATCAAACCCTTAACCCTAAAACCCTAAAGACCCGAAACCCTGCAACCCCTGAACCCTGAGCCCACTCCCTCCCCCCAAGCCGAAGCCTAAACCTTTCAGCTCCCAACCTCCCACATTTCGGATGATTTCTCAGGAACTCCTCAGGTTTCGGGCTTCGGCTTTAGGGTTTAGTATTTACGGGTTTCGGGTTTAGCTACTCCACGTTAAAAGAAAAAAAAGGAGGCAGGACCCTAAACCCGAAACCCGAAACCCGGAACCCTAAACCCCAAACCCTAAACCCTAAACCCTGAATACCTCATGCACCGCTCCTGCAGAGCTGGCGATCCAGTGGGAAGCTCTGCAACTCGAGACCCTCCTGAAAGGCGCCGTCGAACTTGACCTGGGGGCAGGGGGGGGGGGTGTTAGAGGTTAGGGTTGTTTTCGGGCTTAGGGGCCTTCACATCCAAAGGCTGGAAACCAACTCGGTGTTTCTAAAGTAAAGAAACCCCAGAAACCCCTACTTCTGAGGGGGGGCCTGGCTCCGAGCTCCCGGCACACTCCTGCTGCTGAGGGCAGCGCTAAAGGAACCCTGGAGCCTGAAATAACACGACGCCAACCCTACTTCTGAGGCCGGCGCGAACAGCAAACAACGTCAGTGCAACACTTCAAGCGTTGCAGACAGGCCCAAGGACTCCCGACAAGTGAGCGCCCAGGGGACTAGAGCCCGTCACTACTTAGGGGCCTTCAGTGGGGCTTCGGGGCTTTCGGGCAGATGTTGCAGGGCACGGGGGTTGGGGGTGGGCTTAGGATGCGCCGGCCAAAACCCTCAACCTAAACCCTCAACCCTGATTCCTAAACCCTAAACCCTAAACTGCACCCAAACACAAAACCACAATCGCCGAGGAACAGAATAGGAGACAAACCCACCTGATGCGTCGCACCACAGCAAGGCCGTCGTCTCCAGGAGGCTCTTGCCTTCATCCTGCAGATTCAAGAAGGAGTAGGTCGGAAAAAAGTACCTGGGAAATCCGGCGGACTGGGAAGCTTTGGATGTTTTCTGCTTGGTGGGGGGTGGGGGGCTTCAGGTTTAGGGGTTGAGGGTCTAGAGTTTAGGGTTTAACCCTGACTCCTAGGGTTTAAAGCCCTAAACCCTAAACCCTAGAACCCTAAACCCTATATAAACCCTAATTAAACCCTAAACCCCCAGAAACCCTAGACCCTAAACCCTAGAAACCCTAGACCCTAAACCCTAAACCCTAAACCCTAAATCCTAAACCCTAAACCCTAAGAAAACCCTCGTCTGCCTTTTCCAGTCGGGATCTTGCAGTGCGACATACTCATCGCGCTTCCTTGCGTGCGCTTCTTAGGGTCGAGAGTTTAGGGTTTAGGGTTTGGGGTTTAGGGTTTGGGGTTTGGGGTTTAGGGTTTAGGGTTTAGGGTTTAGGGTTTAGGGTTTAGGGTTTAGGTCGTCTTTGGAGGTCAAGAAACAACCTGTTGGAAAGAAGCCGTACGAACAGCCAAACTGTGCCTCCTGCTTTTGCAGGCCCGACAGGCAAAGCTCCTACCTTCCCCAGAACCCCGAAACCCTGGATTCTTTGGGTGTAGGGTTTAGGGTTTAGGGTTTAGGGTTTAGGGTTTAGGCTTTAGGGTTTAGGGTTTAGGGCTATTAGGGCTATTAGGTTTCATATGCTTTTGGGGGGGTCAGAAGCCTGGTCTAATCTCCTGCCGGTCCACATCGTCCTGAGCTCCCTGTGGGGCGCCGACAGGTCCACGAACTCGATGTCGCCGTTGGCGTACTTCTTGGTGATCAAGACGCTCCTTGGGGGGCCCCGAACCCTGAAACCCTGAACCGGAAACCCTAAACCCTGAACCCTAAACCCCAAACCCCAAACCCTAAACCCTAAACCGTTTGTGCACTTCTTTGTGATCAAGACGCTCCTGAGAGATGCACCGCGTGACTTGCCACCACGAAACCCTAAAGTTGGGATTGTTTCGCCCTTGTACTAAGAGTCCTTCATAGGGACTATGGGTACCCCCCGATTATAATCCCCATTAGGGACTGTTTGTAGAAGGGAGAACATACCAACCTCAAACCCTAAACCCTGAACCCTCGACTCTTTCCAGCCTTTCCAGGCCCGGCGAAGCCAAAACCACAAACTTGCACCACACTAAAGACTCCTTGAAGCCAGCATTAAGCACAAAAGTAAGAAAGAACTAGTACAGCCGACGGTTCTGCGACTGCCAAGTAGCTGGAAGTAGGGTTCAGGTGTAGGGTGTAGGGTTTCGGGCTTAAGGCTTAGGCTTAAGGCTTAGGGCTTAGGGCTTAGGGTTCGAGCTTAGGGTTCAGGTTTTAAGGTCCAACTTTGGGTTCCCCCAGCAAACAGCGCCAAGCCTCACATCTTGCAGGTGCGCCTCAGTTTCTCGAGTAGGGTTTGGGGTTTAGGGATTAGGGTTTAGGGTTGTTACGGCCAAAGCCCGTGTTTGGCCGAGGTCCCCTGAAAAAAGCAGCCCTTTTAGGGTTTAGGGTTTAGGGATTCAAGGGTTTAGGGTTTAGGGTTTCGGGTTTAGGGTCTTCAGGGTTTATGGTTGGTATAGGCCCGAGGATCCTCCATTGGCTGAGTGGGCCTCCGCAGTGTGAGCGTGGTCTCAAAGTTCTTGAGATCCGGATCCAGCCACGCCAGCTTGAGCACGAAGATCATGGAGAACCTTGGGGTTATAGGGTTTAGGGTTTAGGGTTTAGGGTTTAGGGTTTGGGGGTTGCTTAGGCTCAAGGGAACTGGGGAAGCTACTTACAGTGCACTTAAGTTCCCTGAGCCCCTTTTCGGGGGTCCCTTTAAGGGGATTCTACCCTATTTGGGGTATATATGTTGCCTTAAGCCCGAAACCCTTTAAGTGGCAAACTCTTTTGCCCGAAAGCTCTTCGTTTTGATCATCCACGCTCTTCAGCTCATGCGGGGACACGTCGAGGTACACTTTTATGGCCTTCAGGGGTGCCCTAAACCTACATGGGGCTGAACAAGCCTGCCTCAATGAAACCACTCTGTCAACCCCAAAACCCCTAAACCCCTTAACCCCTAGGCCCCTCGGTGCCTAAGCCCCTAAGGCCCGAAACCCGACACCCCTAAACCCCAAACCTTAGACCCCAAACCCCCAAAGCTCTAAACCCTGAACAACCCTAAACCTCAAGCCCTAATCCTACACCCTAACCCCCTGAAGCCCAAGCCCTTTATCCCCTGAATCAGCGCCAGGGGGCGTTAAGGCCGTGAGGGTTCGGACGTTTAGGGTTTGGGGTGTAGGGTTTGGTAAGCTAGGCTTCGGGTTAAGGGTTTAGGGCTTAGCGTTTCCAGTCTAGGGTTGAGGTTTAGGGCGCAGAGTTTTGGGTTTCCAGTTTCGGGTTTGGGGTTTGCAGAAACAAGGCCTTCGAGCAATCCACGAAAGTGCCGCTTCCGTCCGCCTTCCAGTTCTTCACGAAGTCCTTCATTACCTTGAACCCGCGGGGGTTGAAAGTTCAGGGTTTAGGGTTCAGGGTTCAGGGTTTAGGGTTGGAACCTCTCCCCCATCTCTCTAAACCCTCAAGCCTACACCCAAGCCCTGAAAACTCTTCATATAATGTGCCAAGCCGAAGCCGATCCCATCGTCAAGGAACTAAAGGAGGGACCCTTATAAGGGACCTTAGGGGTTATTTGGTGTTTATTTACGGGGCTACTTCGGGACTATATAAGGTATATATAGGGGTTATAGAATAAGATTAAGGGTGTTTTCTCGGGGTCCCTCCGTATACCCCTCAACACCAGGTGAAGATGCATAGTTGCAACTGGAAGCCGCACCGAACTTACTGTTGGAGCCGAAATCAGCACTTGTGAATTTTGGGCTTACACGGCTTTGAAGCAATACTTACAAGATCCCGACCATCAACCCGAATCTTAAACCCTTCAAAAACATCCAATATTGAAAATGGGTCCCTAAGAAACCCTCTGAACTGGATGCAGAATAGCAAGGTTTGGGGTTTGGGGCTTGGGGCTTTGGGGGGGGGGGGGGGGGGGAGGGGGGGGGGGGGGGGAGGGGGGGAGGGGAGGGGGGGGGGGGGGAGGGGGGGGGAGGGGGGGGGGAGGGGGGGAGGGGGGGGGGGGGGGGAGGGGGGGGGGGGGGAGGGGGGGGGGGGGGGGGGTGGAGGTACCCCTCGTCCTTATCACAGCAAGCGGTTGCCGCTATCATCACAAAGCACCGCAATGGTACGCGGCAAACCCAGATCGACCAACAACCCAGATCGACCAACAACCTCAAAAAACCCTCGACCCTGAATCCTCAACGCCCCAAACCCCTAATCCCCCAAACCCTAAACCCTAAACCCCTAAACCCCTAACCCCCTGCACCCGAAACCCCTAGACCCTAGACCCCTGAACCCCCGAACCCCCGAACCCCTAAAACCCCTAAAGCCCTGAACCCACAACCCCTAAACCCCTAAACGTTCAACCCTGAGCCCCTAAACCCTAAACCCCCCAACCCTAAACCCCTAACCCAAAACCCTGAACCCCTAAACCCCCAAACTGTAAACCCTAAACCCTAACCCCTAAACCCCCTAACCCTAAACCCTAAACCCTAAAACCCCCTAAACCCCTAAACAACCTCCCTCAACCCTGCGCCCCTGAACCCCGCACTTCCCTCGAAGCCGCGCCATCTTCGTAGCCTTCCGCCCTGAAGCCTTTGATGTCGAGATCCTGGGGCTGGGAGCTCAAAGTAGGGGTTTATAGGGTTTAGGGTTTAGGGTTTGGGGTTTAGGGTGGTTTAGGGTTTAGGGTTTAGGCTTTAGGGTTTAGGGTTTAGGGCTTCCAGGTATGGGCCCTGAATTTGGCTCCCCTGCTGGATACCCCGTATATACACTTTGTATGACAAGGGCCCATTCTTCGGATCCCTATAAACAAAGGTAAAAGACCAGACCTTAGATCAAAGGCACACGTTACTTTGGGGGTTTAAGCTTTCTGCGTTGCGGGAGTTTGGAGTTGAAAGTTTGAGGAGTTTAGGGTTTACGATTTCGGGCTTGGGGGGGGTCAGGGTTTAGGGAGCTTGAGGACTTTGCGCAGTTTGGGGTTTAGACTTTCAAGTTTGGGGGGTTTCGGGTTTAGGGTCGGGGATTGGGGCTTCGGCCAGGTTTCGGGCTTAGGGTTTAGGAAACCAGCTGGCCTGCCGCACTAGTGACCTTGCTCAAGCTTTGTCTCAGCTTGTAAAGATTTTTGGGGCGTGCTTGCCTTGCAAAAGCCCCAAGCCTACACTCCAAAAGTTTCTAGGGTATGTGCGGGGGATGTTTAAGGGGGTTCAAGTATCACCCCTTTGCAGTTCCGATGATCCGGCGTGTTTTTCTATTTAGGGATGCTTAGGGAGCTTTAGGATGTTTTTGGAGTTTAAAGGTGAACAATGGACCCATGCGCACGCAAAGGGCTGTTAACGCAACTCGGCTGTCAGCAGACATGCCCAGCATACGTCTTTGCAATGTTCATATGCCAGACGGGCGATACTCACGCACTTCTGCCGGTGTGTTTCTCCGAGTCAAGTGGCCTAACAGGGCAGGTAGAGGGCCCAAGCGGGACCCCACCTCCTCTCCCCTGGCGCGTGGAGGCACTCACGGCCCTAAACCCAAAACCCAAAACCCTAAACCCTAAACCCTAAACCGACACAAGGGCCACTACACCGGCAGGCTTCACCCCCAGGCATGGGTGGGGTGAAGGTTCTGTGAGCAAGCCATCCACCGGGTCCAAAAGCTCAAGGCGAGACTGGTTGGTGAAGAGAAGAGACGAGACGCCACAGATGGACCCTAAACCCTAAACCCTAAACACCAAACCCTAAACCCTAAACCCTAAGCCCTAAACCCTAAACCCTAAACCCTAAACCCTAAACCCTAAACCCTAAACCCTAACCCTAAACCCTAAACCCTCAGCCCTAAACCCTAAACCCTAAACCCTAAACCCTAAACCCTAAACCCTAAACCCTAAACCCTAAACCCTAAACCCTAAACCCTAAACCCTAAACCCTAAACCCTAAACCCTAACCCTAAACCCGAAACCCTAAACCCTAAACCCTAAACCTTTGTTCGACCCGCAAGACGCGAAAGATTATCAGGCTTGGCCTCCATCCCTGTCCGTGACCTCAACCAGACACACGAGAAATGTTCGGAATAGAACAAGGGGTGCCCTTTCGGGCTTAAAGGGGCCCATAAGGGAACCTAAATTAGGGGAAATAAGTGCGCTTGTAAGGGAACCTAAGCCCTAAAACAGGGGAAGTAAGCGTGCTTGCAAGGGAACCTAAACCCGAAAAGAAGCGGGAAATAAGTGACTGCTACTCTGGCTCCTCAAACACAACAGCTTGGGTTCCCCCTTATACTCACAGTCCTTACTAGGGATGATACCTAGGGACTACTAAAATCCCCATTCAGGACTGCTACTATAAGGGGGAACATCCCAAACAGCAACACCCTTCCTCTCCTCATCGGAGCTGCTCAGCTCGTCAGGGCACAGGTCGTACTCGCAGCCAGGATCGCACCACATTGCTTCGGAGTCCAAGCGAGGGTCTGTGTATTCGTGGCAGTGTCGGCGGTGTCTTTTGAAGCGCAGCGACTGTTGTTTCTGCTGCCAGATCAAGATGTCGCAGGAACATAATCTTACACTTCGTGGGTCTTCAAAGCGCTGAGAAATCCCTGGAGCACCCAAACCCTAAACCCTAAACCCTAAACCCTAAACCCTGAACCCTGAACCCTAAACCCTAAACCCTAAACCCCAAACCCTAAGCCCCCGGACAAGCGAGGCGCGGCTTGGAAGAGAGCGAGTTGAGGTAGCGGGGGCTCAGGCTCCAAGCACTGCCTTGCTCAGGGTCTTGGGGTGTTGGGTTTCGGTTTTCGTCCCTAAACCCTAAACCCTAAACCCTAAACCCTAAACCCTAAACCCTAAACCCTAAACCCTAAACCCCTAAACCCTAAACCCCTACACCCCAAACCCCTACCCCCTAAAGCCCCTTGCCATAAGAAACACTTGCAAAGCCTTGCTAGCTCAGAGCGTCGGTTGAGAAGCTCAGGAGTATTCGGCAAGTCCCTACCGGCCATCCGACCATTCAGCTTCATGCTTCAGGTAGTGCTAGTGCCGGCACAATACTGCTGGTTTAGGATATGGGGCTTAGGGTTTAGGGTTTAGGGTTTGGGATTTAGGGCTTAGGGCTTCCACAGAAAATCGGAAGACATGCTGCTTTGCTCTTTGCTTGCTGGGAGCGTGACAGTGTGGGGCGTCACAAAGCAATCTTGCAGGCAAAGCCGGGCATGATTCAGGTAGGCACATGGCACATGGATCATTTGCATGTCGTACAACACCCTAGCCTATGGGATCCTCTCTACACCAACTGAGACATTCCCGAAAATCTGAAACCCAAGCTCTTCCTCCGGCTCCTTCAAGACCTAGCGGCCGTGATTTTAAAAACCGGAGCACTTCCGTTTGGCTCGAAGAACGATCTTCGAGGTACCAGGAGGGTTTAGGGATAAGCGAAGGTAGATCCTTAGAGCAACTGCCCAGTCCCTATGTACCTAAGGCGCCTCAAAAGCAGCCTCTAGGTCATCTCTACAGGGCGCCATTTTTTACAAGGATCCCCTCCATGGGTCCCAGAAGATCTGGAGAATGAATATGTCCGCAGCAATGCAGTCATACTGTTGCCTTCCCGGATGGGAACAAGACCCTACCAACCCTTGAACAAAAAATGCCCCAACTTGGGATGTTTGCCCCTTATACTAGCAGTCCTTAACAGGGATTATCGTACCCCCCAATTGTGATCCCTATTCCGGACTGTTAATATGGGGGGGAACATCCTAACCCCCCATCCTAAACCCTAAGGTCTCTTGAATGCATCCACAAGCACCCTTCAGGTTTGACTACAAGGGACCCAAACCCTAAACCCTAAACCCTCAACCCTAAACCCTAAACCCTCAACCCTAAACCCTAAACCCTAAACCCTAAACCCTAAACCCTAAACCCTAAACCCTAAACTTAAACCCTAAACCCTAAACCCTAAAACCTAAACCTAAACCTAAACCCCAAACCCGAAACCCTAAACCCTACCCTTACAAGGAAGGGATTCGAAGGCCTGAGATCATCACCCATCCCGGCTGCCTCTCTCTCAGGACCTCTTCTGAGGGCCCAAGGTTGGCGCGGGCAACAGGGCGGGCGCGCTTTCGGCGCGCGCACGAAAACTGCAGGGGAGGGAAGACTCCTGGCCCTCATGTAGAGTGCAAACTTGATCCCCTAAAGCCCTAAAACCCTCTAACACCCTGAAACCCTTGAAATCTTAAAGCCCTAAAAACCGGAAAAAAAAAAAATGAAACCCTTAAACCGGAGATAGACCCTGAAACCTTAACCCGAGACAAGCCCGAACGGCTTTTCAACTCGGAGTTCTTCCTGCCCTCCTGAGACTCATGGAAAACAGTAGGGTCTTAGGGGTTTTGGGGCTAGGGCTTTGGGGGTTTAGGGTTTTAGGGGTTTGGGGTTTAGGGTTTAGGGTTTAGGGTTCAGGGTTTAGGGTTTAGGGTGTAGGGTTCAGGGTTCAGGGCTTCGGGCTTACGGCTTTGGGCTTAAGGCTTCGGGAAGTCAGGCGACAGGGCCTAAGCGCCCTCGCACTCGGGCCGCACCGCCACCACGTAGCCCGCCTTCGCGGGCTGAACGCCTGGACGGAAACCCACAAAAAACTTTAAAAAAACTCAAAAAAGCCCTAAAATCACCCAAAAACCCCAAAGCCCCAAAACCCCAAAAAAACCAGAAACCCTATTATAATAATCATAATAATAATAATCCTAATAATAATAATAAGACTAAGAATAAGAATCAGAATCAGAATAAGAATAAGAATAAGAATAAGAAATAACAATAACAATAACAATAACAATAATAAGAATAATGATAGTAGATCAGAATAATAATAGAAAAATAAGTAATACATGATACCAATAATACTAAAAATTGTAGTAATAATAATAACAAAAAACCCTAAACCCTAAACCCTAAACCCTAAACCCTAAACCCTAAACCCTAAACCCTAAACCCTAAACCCTAAACCCTAAACCCTAAACCCTAAACCCTAAACCCTAAACCCTAAACCCTAAACCCTAAACCTAAACCCTAAAAACCCTAAACCCTAAACCCTAAACCCTAAACCTAAACCTAAACCCTAAAACCCTAAACCTAGGGTTAGGGTTTAGGGTTTAGGGTTAGGGTTTGGGTTTAGGGTTTAGGGGTTTAGGGTTTAGGTTTAGGGTTTAGGGTTTAGGGTTTAGGGTTTAGGGTTTAGGGTTTAGGGTTTAGGGTTTAGGGTTTAGGGTTTAGGGTTTAGGGTTTAGGGTTTTAATAATAATATTAATAATAATAATAATAATAATAATAATAGCAAATAGACAAATAATACTAAGAATAACAATGGTAATCACAATAGTAATAATCAGAATAAAAATGATAATGATAACAATAGTAATTATAATAACAACAATAACAATGATAATAAAAATAAGAAGAAGAAGAAGAAGAAGAAGAATTCTAATACTAAAACTAGTACTAATAACCCCCAAAAACCCTAAAAACCCTTTAAAAAAAGCAAACCCAAAAATGACAAAAACCGTAAAAAAAAAAAAAAAAAAAAAAAAAAAAAAAAAAAAAAAAAAAAAAAAAAAAAAAAAAAAAAAAAAAAAAAAAAAAAAAAACAAAAAAAATATCCAAAAAGCCAAAACCCCCAAAACCCGAAAATCCCCGAAATACCCAGAAACCCTAAACCCCAAAAAAAGCCAAAACCCTGAACCCTTGGGTTGGAAGTCCAAGCCAAGATGCTGCGAATCTCTTTTCGCGCGGCGGCCCGTGCCGAGGCTACAAGGCCCACCTCAGGAAAAAAGCACCAGGCGGGTTAGGGTTTCGGGCTTAGAGTTTAAGGTTTTAGGGTTTGAGGTTTTAGGGTTTGGGGTTTGGGGTTTAGGATTTAGGGTCTAGGGTTTAGGGTTTAGGGTTTGGGGTTTGGGGTGTAGGGTGTAGAGGGTTTGGCAGGACGCAAGGATTTCCTGAACGGCCTAAACCCCTTAACCCTAAAACCCTAAAACCCTAAAACCCTAAACCCTAAAACCCTAAAACCCTAAAACCCTAAAGCCCTAAAACCCTAAACCCTAATCCCCGAATACCCCAAAGCCACAGCTCAGTGCTCCTTGGGGGACTTAAGGGTTTTGTTGAAGGGGGTGTATTCGGTCCTGGGGCTCTTGGCAGGGGGATTAGGGCTCTAGCGCGTTTTCGGATTCAGGGTTTAAGGTGTTGGGTTTGTTTCGATCGCTCTTGGACGGGTTGGGGCTTTAGGGTGGTTAGCCTCGGGCTTCCTTTAAGGGTTTAGGTTGACTTTGCTGAAAGGCTCGGGGAGCTTGGGAAGGAGGTGATAGATCGGGGGTAATTGCTAGAACTGCCTTCGGGTGTGTACTTGTAAACCCTCCATGAATCCTACATCCAGGACCCTAAACCCTAAACCCTAAACTCCTAAACCCCAGAACTCCTAAACCCTAAACCCTAAACCCTAACCCCCTTAAACACATGAGCCCCTCAACCCTCAACCCCAAACCCCTGCCCCCTCAAGGGCCCCCACCACGCCGCAGAAGATCCAGTCCAGCGGAGGAGTGCCGAAGTCCCCGGAGGCACCCGAGGGCACAAGGGAGAAGGTTTGACCTCCCCAGCAAGCCAAGTGCTCCGATTGGGGTTCGGGCTTAGGGCTTCGGGTTTAGAGTTGAGAGTTTGGGGTTTAGAGTTGAGAGTTTAGGGTTTAGGGTTTAGGGTTTGGTGTTTCGGGTTCAGGGTTTGGGGTTTAGGGTTCAGGGTTTAGGGTTTAGGGTTTTACGGTTTACGGTTTAGGGTTTAGGGTTTTACGGTTTACGGTTTACGGTTTACGGTTTACGGTTTAGGGTTTAGGGTTTAGGGTTTAGGGTTTAGGGTTTAGGGTTTAGGGTTTACTGTAGGGTTTAGGGCAAGCCAGGGCCGAGCCCTGCAAGGCCGCCTTGCTCACTGCACTCCCGGGCCATGGACTGGAGACCCTGGAGGAAGAGCGGCCCGAAAGGGAGGATCACCAAGGTAGTGCACACCTCAGTGGGTTTAGGGTTCAGGGTTTAGGGTTCAGGGTTTAGGATTCAGGGTTTAGGATTTAGGGTGTAGGGTTTAGGGTTTAGGGTTTAGGTTGCCCCCACCCCACAAAACATAACAAAAAAACATGGACTGCACCACGATTAGGTCCTTAGGATTTAGTGATCTAGGGTTCTGGGGTTGAGGTTTTGGCTTACTCTACACCCTAAACCCTAAACCCTAACCCCTAACCCCTAACCCTAAACCCTAAACCCTAAAACCTGAACCCTCAACCCTGAACCCTCAACCCTGAACCCAAAACCCTTACTTACACACCGAGTCTCCGTTCGGATGGGAGCCGGAAGCTGGGCCACCCGGTGCCCCAAGGGACTGCCTTGACAGCGACGAGGAGCGGTGTGGGGCTTGCAGTTGCCCTAAACCCTAAACCCTAAACCCTAAACCCTAAACCCTAAACCCTAAACCCTAAACCCTGTAAGCCCTAAACCCTGTAAGCCCTAAACCCTAGACCCTAAGCGCAAAACCCAAAAACCGAAGCCCACAAAACTTGCAGCTTTTTTTCGGGAGACTGCAGGGGCTTCGGCCTTTGCAGGGATTGCAGGCGCAAGGGAAGCCATTGTAGAGACTGGGAGGGCAATGGCCATTACAGAGCCCTGTAAGCCCCATAAACACGTATAAACTCTACAAGCCCTATAAACGCTCATAAGAAACCCCATAGATTTGAAGGAATGTTCCTTGTGAAAAGAGATCTCACAGCTTCTGCTTCGTAACTATCGAGCGTACTCCGGCAGCAGTCCCTGAACGCCGCCGCAGTGCACTTCTCAAGATCCGAGTACCGAGCGATATGACATAGCCCATCCGGCGCAGCAAAAGGAAGCCAAGATCAAGCAATGAGCTGTCTCACAACGTGGCCGCAATTCTCAACAACCCTAAAGCCTCAACCCTCAACCCTAAACCCTCAACCCTAACCCTAACCCCGCCTACCCACCCCCACCCCAATATCATCGCAGGGTGCTGGCAAGCGAAGCTTCCACCGCACAAAGCACGAACCTGGGACCAAAGTAAATTCAGAGCTTATCAGGGCTTAGGGTTTAAGGGTTTAGGGCTTCAGGGCTGTTGGGTTTAGAGCTTTAGGGCTTTAGGGTTTAGGGCTTCAGGGCTTTAGGGTTTCGGGTTTCAAGCTTTCGGGTTTTTAGAACTTTTGGGGGGTTTCAGGATTAGGGCTTCTGAGCTGATGGTTTGAGGGCTTTCGGGGGGTTTCATGGGCAACTTCCTGGAGCTGCTCCTCATGAGCCCCTTGATACCCTCAACAAGCCATCCTGGAAAGCCTCCACGTGCCGCAAATGGATTGGGGCCCTTGGGTTAAAAAAACAAATAACAATAATAATAATAATAATAATAATAATAATAATAATAATAATACTATTGGGGACCAGAAGTTGGCGGAGGGTTTGGGGTGCAGAGCTTCGCGGTTTACGGGTTTGGGTTTCGGGGTTTAGGGTGTTAGGGTTTGGGGCTTAGGGTTTCAGGGTTCAGGGGTTAGGGGCTTACTTAGGGTTTCAGGGGTTCGGGGGCTTAGGGGTTTAGGGTGTTCGGGGCTGAGAGTGCCTAAACCCTAAACCCTAAACCCTAAACCCTAAACCCTAAACCCTAAACCCTAAACCCTAAACTCCAAGGTGCTGGATCAGGAAGAAGAGGAGGGGCAGGCCAGGCACGTAGTCCCAGGGCTGAGAGCCCCAGTTCACTGCCAGCCACCTGGCTCGACATCGGAACGTAGCATGGCTTTTCTGTGAGGTCTAGGGTTTGCGGGTTTAGGGTTTAGGGCTTAGGGTTTAGGGTTTAGGGTTTAGGGTTTAGGGTTTAGGGTTTAGGGTTTAGGGTTTAGGTTTAGGGTTTAGGGTTTAGGGTTTAGGGTTTGAGGGTTGAGGGTTTGAGGGTTTAGGGTTTAGGGTTTAGGGTTTAGGACTTCGGGGACTGAGAGATCGGCTGTGGGTCGCCTGTCGTCGTCCGTGGCAGATCGTCCGTCAAGGAATCTGCTGAGCTGAGGTCGGGGCATGTACTCATGGAAGAGCCCAGACATCACCTTAGCCAAATGTAGGGGTTTGGGGTTTAGGGTTTAGGGCTAGGGGTTTAGGGCTTCGGGTTTAGGGCTCAGGGTTTGGGGGTTAGATAGAGGGGGGTTGAGGGTTTAGGTCAGGTTTCGGGTTTGAGGGTTTAGGGTTTTGAGGGCTTTGAGGATGTAGGGGCCATTTTTGGGTGTAGGGTTCAGGGTTTAGGGCTTTACGGTCAATTAGGGTCTACTGCAATGGTGCATGTCTCGATGTGGTCTTTCAACTTCCCAGCCCCGTCGATCCAACTGTCCAACAGTCCCTTCCCCAAGATGGCCCCTAAATCCCAAGAGCCCTCAACCCTAAAAACTCTCAAACCCTAAACCTCAAACCCTAAACCCTTAACCCCAAACCCTCCCCTAACCCTCAACCCTAAACCCTAAACCCTCAACCCTCAAACTCTAAATAACCCCTATACCCTAAACCCTGAACCCTCAACCTCTAAACCCTCAACCCCTAAACCCTCAAACCCCCTAAACCCCAACCAAAGCCCCCAAAAATGCATCGGGCCACGAAGGCCAGGAGCCCGGCCGCGCGCCGGGACCAGGCGGAGCCACCTGGGCTTCGGAGAAGCATGGCTCAGGGCCTTAGGGGTCAGGGGTTTAGGGGTGTAGGGTTTCGGGGTTTAGGGTTCAGGGTTTAGGGTTTAGGGTTTGAGGGTTGAGGGTTGAGGGTTTAGGGTTTGAGGGTTGAGGGTTGAGGGTTTAGGGTTTAGGGTTTGAGGGTTTAGGGTTTGAGGGTTTAGGGTGCGGAGCTGCTGCTGGTATTGTAGAAAAGAGTTAGTGTTGGGAGTTGGAAGGGTTAATGAACCCCGAAAACCATTTTGGCTCAAGACTGGGCCATGTGCCTGGTAGTAAAAGGTGAGTGCCCTGTGGTTTGGGTTTGTTGTGTGGTTGATCCAGGGAAATCAAGGGTTTCTGTTGGGGTTGACTGTTCGGTTTCTCGTCCCCCTTCGGTTGCCCCCCGTAGGTTATGAGCCCAAATTAGGCTTCCTGCGGTGTAGGTAAGATTCTACACTTGTTTGGCGCAATGGACATGTTGCGGCGTCGGTCGGAACCTGGACTGTCATCCGCGGCCAATGAAGCCGAAGAAAATCGTGGTGATGGGGGTGAAGAACGACAACAAATGGTACAAACGCTGACAGATGGTAGGGAGGTTGCAATTGTACAACCAACGTCTCAGGTGGAAAACGAAGTGGTTCCGGTTCCAGCAGCGAATCCTTTCTGGAGCGAGCGGGCTCATGAAGAAATGAGACTGAGGCAATCAAGGCCAGCAAGTCTCCCTGCGAGCGGAGGGGATAGAAGTGGTGAAGAAACAAGAAGGCCACCGTCGTTGCCCGAACTTCGGGATCGGGAACCTGTCCCAGCTGAGAGGCCATCGTCAGGTTTGATGGGCCAGATGGAAAGAGGTAATATAGGTGAGACACAAGGCGAGGAAGAGCTTATTCCTGATCTGAGTGGTGAAGAACAAGGTGAAGATATGGCGGTGGTAAAGCGTGCGCTGAAAGAGTTGCTCGTGCAAACAAAGGAGCTGGGGAACCGGTTGCATCGGGTGGAGGAGAAAAGCTATACCTCTGCTGCATCTGGGTCAGCTTCGAGAGCACGGAGCACTGGAGTGGTGGACGCAAATGCTGCATATCCTTTGGGAATGACTCCAGAGAAGCAGTACCTGCCAGGACAAGTTTTCTACACTGATGGTAGGGGTGGTTTCTGGACTGTGTTGCCTGATGGGACATGGCTGCCGATTGAGGGCTACGACCTTCCAAAGGGTTGTGACCTTCAACCCTTGCCTGAGCCCAGGAAAGGGGATGTTCACGTGGAGGATGAGAAAGAAGTGCCAATGATGCACGTAACTGAAGGGAAGAAACCCTCCAGATTGCCTCCATTGAATTACCCCATGGGAGGTTCTGCAAGTGGTGGATATGCAAGTGGACCACCTGGTTTAACACATGTTCCGATTACTTCCTTGCCGTCAGGCGTTGATGGTTCTGCCGCACTGTTGGGAAATCAGCCCGGTTTTGTCTCAGCTCGGGAAACTTCAATGCAAGAGAACTCAGCAGGATCGGGTGGATATACAATGGTGGATGATGTTCCATATCGGTGGAAAATGATTGCTGGGAAGTTGGAATTAGAAAAGGTTCCGCTCACAGCGTTTACGCCCGGAATGGGACATGGACTGCCGCAAGGGCCTGGTGGAAGGGTCAGCTTACCTCCTGGAGCTGTGGTGCCACGTGGGATGCCAAACATTGGTGATAGTTCTGGAACTGAACGTCCGGAGGCTCTTGGGAAGCATGTGATGAGCCTTCCTACTTTGGCAGACTACACACCAAGCAATCCGACGGCACTAGGTGATTGGATCGCAATGATCGAACCAATGTTGTCTTCGCTGACAGATACAGGAAGAGTGTGGTGGCAATCCGTCTATACAAAGGCGTATGAGGCGTACGCCAAATGGTTGAGTGTCTCTCCGCTGGAAAGGTTGGGCATCAAGGCTGAGCTGGAAGGGCTCAAGGGGGTTCGAACTGTGCATGTTTTGTTGGAGCAGAGAGCGGTGTCTTTGCTGCTACAGGCGATTCCGGAGAGATTGAAGACCGAGATCGTTTCCACTCGAATGTTGGGGTCGGTGATGATATTTTACAAGTTGCTGACATTTTACCAACCAGGTGGAGCAAACGAGCGCAGCACGATGTTAAACTTCTTGGTGCAACCATCCTCAGCAACCTCGATCTCGGAGGCTATTAAGGGAGTGCGACAATGGGCGCAATGGCGTTCCCGGTTAAGGGAGCTGCGAGCATCCGAGCCGGATGCTACCTTGCTTATCAAGGGATTGGATGCTTTATCATCCGCGTTGCTGGCAAAACACCCTACGGTGCATTTCAGAGTGGCATCCTTCCGGGAGAAATTGGGGGTGGACTACTCGCCGACCTCTGAAACTGCGACACAACTAGCTGAAATGTTACAAGCAGAATTCGAACTGCTATTGCATAGCGCTGGTGAACAAGAGGTGAAGCAGGACTCGGACGCCAAGAAAAGGGCCAGGTTAAACAAGGCCCAAAAGGGAACTGGTGACGAGACGGAGGAGGGTGACAAAGGCAAAGGGAAAGGAAAAAGGTACAGCGGAGATGGTGAACGTCCTTTCTGTTGGATATATGGGAAGACAGAAGCAGGCTGCAAGTTCGGATCACGTTGCAAATTTCGCCATGACAAGGACTCCCTGGAGCGTGGAAGATGTTTTGAATGTGGGGCCATTGGCCATTTACAGCCGCAGTGTCCATACAAAGATGGTGTAAGTTCCAATGCGGACTTAAATCCTGAAAGGAATAGATCTAAAGGGAATTCTCCCAAAGGGGGAAAGGGCGGCAAAGGTGCAAAATGGGGAAATGCCAAAAAGGCAGAAGTGGCTGAAGTGGGAGATGAGATGGCTCATGCGGGATTGGATAAAGGTTCTGCAAGTCCCTCATCACCATCAACAACCAACCAGGTCCTTGCTGAAGCGTTAGAAGTGCTGAAATCTATGAAGCTGTCATCAGCGCAGTCAGCATCAAGCGGGGATCCCAGTGTTCGAATGTTATGTGACTCTGGATTATTTCAGCAGGAAGGGAGAGTGGCGTTGGTGGATACAGCTGCTACGCACCTTGTGCGGACGCTTTTTCCATGGGAATGTTTACCCGACACTACTGTTATGGTGCAAAGCGCGCTTGGTGGTGTGACAATGAGGATTACAGAGAAAGGGACGTTGATTAGGGAAGACAATGGGCCCCTGATTATCCCTCTCTGGTTGATTTTGGAGTTTGGGGCGAACCTCACCGTGATCAATGGGATGTGTCACGTGAGTGCAAAATCTTCGCTGGACCAACTCTTATGGTTTGAACATGGCTGTTTGGTTATGGATTACAAAACAGCTGAGAAAATGGTTTTGCATGCTGAAAGGCAGCGTGCGTCTTTGTCCCATTCTCAATGGAGGAATGGAAGGGCGGACTGTGGAGTCGGTTCGTCTGATGCCACGTTGTTGCCGAAGCAGGGAGAAGGCCGAGGAGTATGCGTTCTACATGTGGCCAGGGTTTCTGACACCAATGAGTGTTCGGGAATGGGCATGTTGGACTCGGGAGCATCACATCCTCTCAGATCACTTCGTCCTGGAGAACAGCTTCCGCAGCAAAAGGTGTTGGTGTCTTTAGCTGTTGGATCTCGGGAGATGTGTATTACCCCAGGTGGGACCCTGGTAACTCCTGAAATGGTAGATCCACTAGTGCCAATTGGCAAAGCGAGCGCCTTGGTTGGTCTCAGAGTTCAGTGGCGTGGTGGCAAGTGCACAGCCTCACATCCTGTTCTGGGAGAACTTCGCGTTCGTGATCTGAATGGGTGCCCTTGTTTGGAAAAGGAGGTGGCGCTTCAGATCATTGATGAAATGGATTGGTGTTCACCAAAGCAAGCATTGAAGGTGGCACGTATGGTTCAAGGGTGTCCGAACACGGACAACGAGGTGGCTGTAAAAGCGTCGTTGCAAAGCGCAGCGCGGACAGCGTCAGCGAATGAGGAGGAGTTCGTCCAGGCATGCTGGCGATTTCTTCGGTGGTATTATGGGGATATACCAGAAAATATGCTGATGGAGCTGTTGCCACGTGGAGATATTGCGGCGTTGCCTTTCAACCGTCATAAAAGGAGACGGCTGGCACGAGCAAAAAGGGTGGTGGTACACCTATTTTCGGGAAAACAAAAATGGCATTTTCCCAGTCGGGATGTGGAGGTACTGGAGCTGGATTTGAAGAAAGGCGGTGACCTACATAATTCGAGCGTCTGGAAGTATCTTCTGCATCTGGCGGCTGAAGGAAAGGTGGTTGCTGTGGTTGGAGGACCTCCATGCAGGACAGTGTCAAGGTTGAGAGGTGAAGACGGTGGTCCACCTGTATTACGCCGACGCTGTGGGCCTGAACGGTTGGGATTAAAGAGTCTTCCTTGGCCACATCAAGAATTAGCTCAAAAGGATGGTGTTTTACTTCTGAAGATGCTTTTCCTATATGACGTGGCGGTGCATTCAAGGTGTGGAACTGCTGAAGTCATCAATGGGAGTTCTGTCTTCTTTGGTATGGAAAGCCCTGGGGACCCTGAACTCATAGGGAAGGATTTCTCTCAGAACGGCAAAACGGTCTTGAGTGCTGAGGATCTGGTGGATGGTTCTCAGGAAGGGCTCTCAAGTCCTACCTTCTGGAGTTGGCCAGAGGTGAAAAGCTTTTGTGAGCGTTATGGAATGTACGCTGCACATTTTGATCAAGGAGCATTGGGACATGCTCTGGTGAAACCTACGACTTTCCTGGTGTCTGATATGGAACTGTGGGAATCGTTGGAACAGGTTCGCGTGGTTGTTCCGTGGTCGGCAACATTCGCTTCTACCCTGGAAGAACGTATTGGACAATCCTCCATATGGGCGCGATGGGCGTTTGGATTGGTTAAAAGAATACGTCACAGGTTGGCACAATGGTTGCATGAGAGCGATGCTGAACGGGAAGCTATGGTGTTAAAAAAGGAAGAACGAGAAGGGACGTTACGGAGGCTGACAACGGAGGAGCGAGCTTTCCGTGACCATTGCCTAAGGGGGCATATTCCTTTCAGACGTGATTGTCAAATTTGTGTGTCTGCCGCTGGAAAAGAGCGTCGCCATTTGAGGCGGAAACATGGGGATGCTTACACTTTATCATTGGACTTAGCAGGTCCATACAAGTGTTCAAAGGATGCTCACCAGCAGAAGCCACGACACGCTGTTATTGGTGTGTATCAATTTCCAATGTTGGATCCCAATGTGGGTCGCCCTCTTGAAAAGGAGGAAGATGCGGATGAGGTGGAAGATCAGGTGGCAGATGAAGGTGCTGGTGTTGGAGAATGGTTAGGCGATGCCGTCGCGAACTTCGAAGAGGAAGACTCTGCACCGGTGGAACCTGCACCAGTTCTGGAGGCAGAGGTGTTGAAAATCCAAGCTTCTGAAAAATCCTGGAAGGAACTGAGGGACCATTTGACCCAACCTGTCCGTATGATCAACTTCGTTATGGTGGAGCCGATTGTGGATAAACAGCAAACAACTGTTTTGTCAGCGGTTCAAAGAATGATGGTGCGCTTGCAGAGACATGGGTATCCGGCGTTGAGAATCCACTCAGATCGAGCGGGGGAGTTTGTCAATGCACGCTTCCGGTCCTTTTGTGAAACTCGTCTGATATATAGGACCACTGGTGATCCTGGAGTCCCGCAAACAAATGGGCGCGTTGAAGCATGTGTGGGTTTATTCAAACGTGGTGTGAGGTCGCTCTTAAAGGAGGCGCGACTCGGGCCGGCGTATTGGGCACTGGCTGCTCGCCATTGGTCAATGTTACGGTGGCAGAAAGCTGAAAGGGAGTTGGGTTTGAAACCGAAAGCATTGCTTCCCTTTGGTGCTCAGATTCAAGTCAAACGTCGTCCGTGGGAGTTGCTGGGTCCGGATGGAACAAAGAAAGGTCGGCAATGGGTCGATCGTACGCAGCCCGCGCTTCTTTTGGGTCCATGCGATGACCTACCTGGTGGTTATTGGGTGGAAGCTCAAGGGACTGCCAAAGATCCGGATGAACTGGTGTTATTTCCCTGCACTACGATTTTTTCCAATATAAAGGAACCGCCTGCATTGGAGCTGGAAGGGGTGGTAGAAGAACAGGAGCCTTCTCCTCCGGAGCATCGTCTCAAGGGGAAAAAACCAGCGCTTCGGTTCGCTGATGAGGAAGGTCCTCCTTTACCTCCGCCTCGCGATCCTCCAGCTCACCGTCGGTTAAAGGAAAAAAGCCCGGCCTCTTCACTGCGTGGTCATGTGGGCTCTTTGCGCTTGCTTCGCAAGCGGGGGGAGAGTCCGCCCTTAGAAATTTTCGAGGATGACATGCAGGGTTTGGGGGAGCTGGAAGAAAATGCAGATGTTGAGGACAATGTTCCTGGTGATGAGTATTGGCCGACATGCTGTTCTCCTCATGAAAATGCTTATTTGGTCTGCAAAAGTGAGACTGCCGAGGATGGAACACAGTTGGAAAAAGAAGAACAAAAAGCCAAGTCAATGTATGAAAGGTCTATGTATGATTACGTGGACTGTGAGGAGCTTTTGGAAGGGATTGTATACCCAAAGAGGGTGAATCGGAGAGGTGGTATCAACAATTGGTGCACAAGCACGCGAGCTCTGGTGTTGGGCCACTATACTCATGGCGGAGTGTGTGGTATTACAAAAGAGACCCATCGAAGGCCATGGCTATGTCGTTATTTGACATCATTCGTGAGGCACCACAATCCTGAAGCCAAATTTTCTGCTCTTCAGATCTCGTGCAATGCTCCGGTATCATTGCATAGGGATAGTCACAATGAAAAGCATTGCTGCAATTATGTGTGTGGCTTTGGTGACTATAAAGAGGGTCAGCTGTGGGTAGAGGATGAAAAGGTTTTGGAGGAAGGAGCTGAAGTGGTGGAGCAATCCTATGGGAAGAAAGTCTTACCTGGAAAATTGGTGGATATCCACTGGAACTTCATGTCGTTCTTTCCGAGAAAACTGCATGGTCCTATGCCTTGGAAAGGGAACAGAGTATCCTTGACAGGGTACACACCTGCTTTTATGGAGCGTTTGAGCTACAAGGATAGGTGCTATCTTCTCCAATGCAAGTTTCCTCTTCCGGAACCACAAGCTGAAGAAGGTGAAACAAGGAAATGGTTAAAAATGACGCTGAGAGAAACCTCGCTGGACGACCTTGCAGAGGAGGTAGACTATGCTGTGTTCGAAGCGCATCAATGGGCTCTAGAGGAGCATTTGAGTATTCGACGCCTAATTGCTGAACAGGAATGTTGCATTTTGGACGAGTTCCATGGATCGGCCAATGAGTCGAATGAGGAAAAAGGATCAGAGACTAGAGAATGGCTGGTTAAAGCAAAAAGGGCTGAGGAACAGCTCTCGAGGTTTTTGGTCAAAGCAGCTCAAGTTCAGCAGGTGGTACAGGAGAATACCGCGCTGGAGGCAGCAGAGGAGGTTGAGTTCCTGCAAACAAAAACGATTCCTACACAAGAAGCCATGCAAGAGCTGGAAAAGTGGAGGGATTCATTGTCGGACGAGGTGAAGTCTTTGGTTAAAGAGTTGGAGGTGGTGGAACCAACAACTCAAGAAAAGTTGGACAAATTGGCGGAAGAGCCTAATGCACCGGTGATTGAGTACGTTCCCAGTCTGGTGGTGTTTACCCGAAAGCAAGGGACAGGGAGGAGGCGTGCCCGTATCTGTGCATGTGGGAACTTTATTTCGTCAACGGCAGCTACAGAATACGAAGGGCCAAGGTCCCTCAGTCGTCACTCGCTGTACGCTCCAGGTTTAGATTCAACTACATTTAGGTGTCAAGTGAGGCACGCAGCACATATGGTGTGGATCATCGCTGGCTTAGACATCTCCAAAGCTTTTCTGACGGCGCCGATGAATAGGGCGCAAAGAGAAGGGCGTTTGGTGGTGGTGCAGCCCCCAAGGGCGGCGGTGAAATTGGGTCTTTGCACAAAAGAGGAGCGGTGGATTGTGAGGAAGGCCTTGTACGGTTTGGCCGAAAGTCCTGCAGCATGGGTGGAGTGGCGAGACCAACGTCTTCAAGGCATGTCTTGGGTGTCAAAGGATGGACAAGCAATGAGCTTTCAGAGGTCCAATGCAGACCCAAGTCTGTTCCTTATTATGGCACAAGAGAAGCCGGAAGGTGCAAGCAAGTTGGTAGGGACAATGGGTCTTTACGTGGATGATTTTTTGATGGCTGGGACTATGACAGTGCTCCGGGAAGCCTTGGAACAGATCAGGAAGGAGTGGAAAACTTCTGAACCCGAGTTCTGTGGTCCAGGCTGTGGTGATGGATTCCTGAAGTTTTTGGGTGTCCAAATCTGGTATCGAAATGGCAGCTTCTTTCTCAACCAGGAGGACTTCGTGAGAGATTTGCTGAACCGAAGAGGGTATCAGATTGATGAAACTGGAAAAGGTAGTAACCTGCCAATGGTGAAAGAAACTCCAGGTGAAGAAGAGGAGGTGGATATTCCCTCCTTGCGAGCGGCTCAAGGTGCCGTAGGGGAGTTCCTCTGGGTGGCAATCAAAACTCGACCTGATTTGGCTTTCTGCACAAGCCAGTTGTCTTTGTGGACATCCCGAAGGCCGCGATTTGTGGTTAAAAAGGCTGAGGAGGTATTTCGATACCTTGCTGCAACTCCAACGTTAGGCCTGACGTTTGGTGCAATCGCAACATGCGAAAAAGAAAGGAATGAGGTGTTGCGTTATGGGCGAGGCGTCAAGGTGGTGGAGTCTTACGCGGATGCTAGCTTTGCAGCGGGGGAAAACGAAAAGAGCCACTCAGGAGCGGTGGTGGTTTGGGGTGATTGTCCAGTGATGTGGGCAACGCAGAGACAATCAACGGTGGCTTTGAGCACTGCTGAAGCTGAATTGCATGCGTCTATAGAGGGAGCAACGATGATTCAGTCGTGTACCCCTATAATTGCCGCTTTGGTGGGAACTGGTGAAGAATCGCTGCAAAAAGTGCTGTATACAGATTCGGTTTCGACGTGCTCAATCATTCAATATCCTGCTGGTAGCTGGAGAACAAGACACCTGAGAATTCGAGCAGCTGGTGTCAGGTCTCTGGTGGACCGTGGTTACATGGTGATAGCGCATCTTCGTGGTGAGTATATGATTGCTGATCTGTTGACAAAATTGATGAGTGGACAGGTTTATGCAAAGCAAAAGGCACTTTGGGGTCTCCAACTGTTAGTGCAAGGAACTGACTTGAAAAGGGCCTCTCTTGCAATGGCGGTCATGATGGTGGCTGCATCCCTGCAAGGGATGGCAACAGGTGGAGAAGAAGTGTCAGCTGCTGGTTTCTTTTGCTCAGAAGAAGGGGTGTGCCAGGTCGCCAATACATCTACGGTTATGGTTCTGGCTCAAGGTATTGAAATGGTTATCAACAATTCAGACCTTGTTGCGTATTTGGTGGCAGCAATCATAATCTGGGAATTGACATGGTGCCTCTTTCGGCGGCTGTACAAATGGCTGTGGATCAAGAAAGTGGTGGTTATTCCTGCGAGTGCCACTCTGTATACAACAGTGGGTGGGAACTGTATGCACGCAAGCAGTGATTGTGATGTTCTGCGATATTCACAGCCCAGGGCTAAGACGCTTTGCAAGCATTGCCTCAAGGATGGCTGGGTGGTGAATGCTGAGTTCCTTGGTGAGGAACGGGCCGCTGGAACGTAAACTTTTTCAAGTTCGAGGTGAAGAAATCCTCAATGGTAAGGGATTCGGCCAATGAGCTGAAGGGTCGTCCTGGAAGACGTAAAACCATAATGTGCATTTCAAGCAGCTGGCTGCTGCCTAAACGGTGGTTTTTGGCCCAGGATCTGCACCTCCAACGTGCCCTAGGAAATCCTAGGACAGGGGGAGTGCGGAGCTGCTGCTGGTATTGTAGAAAAGAGTTAGTGTTGGGAGTTGGAAGGGTTAATGAACCCCGAAAACCATTTTGGCTCAAGACTGGGCCATGTGCCTGGTAGTAAAAGGTGAGTGCCCTGTGGTTTGGGTTTGTTGTGTGGTTGATCCAGGGAAATCAAGGGTTTCTGTTGGGGTTGACTGTTCGGTTTCTCGTCCCCCTTCGGTTGCCCCCCGTATAGGGTTGAGGGTTTAGGGTTTGAGGGTTTAGGGTTGGGGTTTGGGGTTTGGGGTTTGGGGTTTGGGGTTTGGGGTTTAGGGCCTCGGTTGAGGTTCTGGAGTCTCATCTTGATACCCTGAACTACGCGGATAGAAAACCTAGGCCTGCCATCAAGCTCCCAAACCCCTAAACCCCAAACCCCTAACCCCTGACACCCCCAAACTCTTTAAAACCGTAAAAACCCAAAAAGCGTATCCCTTAAGCCTAAAATCTCAACTGGGCACCTGCCAGTGGGACGAAGAACGTTCGCTTCATGAGGCGATGAACCACCTCGCAGGACGCCCAAAGCTTCGAAAATTTAGTTTAGCAGGTGCGGTTTGGGGTTTAGCTCTCAGGGTTTTAGGGTGTGTGGGAAAGCCGCCCGAAGCTGAAATCATACCCAACCCTCCGACTCAACAGGTTATCAAAGTGGGGGCATGTTAGGGGGGGGTGACTTCCCTGAAGTGTGGTTCCCTTTAGCCCTAAACCCTAGACCCTAAACCCTGAAACCCTCATCCCTAATCCCTAAACCCTGAACCCTAACCCCCCCCCCTCCCCCGCCCAAAAACCAACAAGAGGCTCTCCTATCATGGTAGGAAGAAGTCTGAAGAAGTGGGCCCTGCCCTACAGGCCCTAAACCCTTTCGAACCCGATGGGGCTTAAGATAGCCCCTTACAGGGATGGTGGAGGTTTAGGGCTTTAGGGTGGAGGGTTGAGGGATTAAGTTCCATCACTTAGAGAGACATGTCCGCATACATGCTTGTGTGGAAGACGTCCCTCTTAGGTTTAGGGGTTTAGGGGTTTAGGGGTTTAGGGGTTTAGAGGTTTAGGGGTTTAGGGGTTTGGGGGTCTAGGGGTCTAGGGGTCTAGGGGTTAGGGCTTTAGGAGTTTAGGGGTTTAGGGGTTTAGGGGTTTAGGGGTTTAGGGGTTTAGGGGTTTAGGGGTTTAGGGGTTTAGGGGTTTAGGGGTTTAGGGGTTTAGGGTTTAGGGGTTTAGGGGTTTACCCTAAACCCCCTAGTATTGAGTTCAGGGGTTACGCTCCTCGAAGTCCAACGCCCGAGCCCATTTCGACCAAGACGCGAGGTTCCATCTTCGGCCCCAAAACTCGCGAATCGACACCTGGGCTTTTTAGGGTTTAGGGTTCTAGAGTTTAGGGCTTCGGGTTTAGGGTTTAGGGCTTAGGGTTTAGGATTTAAGGTTAGCGTTTAGGGTTTAGGGTTTAGGGCTTTAGGGGTTTTAGGGTTAAGATGTTAGAGTTTAGGGCTTAGGGTTTAGGGTAGGGCTTTTGGGGTGGTTGTTGGGGTGTTAGGGGTGAGTAATTCAGGGTGGCTTGCGAAACCTTGGCCGTCAAGGTATAGGGTTCAGGGTTTGCGGTGCCGGGTTTAGGGCTTAGCGTTTATAAGGCCTGCCCTGTTCGAACCCTAAACCCTAAACCCTAAACCCTAAACCCTAAACCCTAAACCCTAAACCCTAAACCCTGAACCCTGAACCCTGAACCCTGAACCCTGAACCCTGAACCCTGAACCCTGAACCCGAACGCAGCTCAGACACCGAAAGAAGCAGAGGTGTCTGCATTGAGTCCACCGTGTCGATGCCTGGGACATGGGAGTTCCCGGGGCTTCGACACCCGAAACCCCTGTCTGCCTTCCAGGCGGTCTCTAGAATAGGGTTTAGGGTTTGGGGTTTAGGGTTTGGGGTTTGGGGTTTAGGGTTTAGGGTTTAGGGTTTAGGGTTTAGGGTTTAGGGTTTAGGGTTTAGGGTTTAGGGTTTAGGGAGTGATTACGGAAAAAATATATACGGACCACAAGGGAATACCTACGCCCCCCATATTCTCCCTGAACTTCAACAATCCCAGACTCCAAGAACCCTAAACCCTAAACCCTAAACCCTAAACCCTCAACCCTAAACCCTAAACCCTAAACCCTAAACCCTCAACCCTAAACCCTAAACCCTAGCTGAGCTCCCACACCGAAAAACGCCGGCAAGAGCCGGTGCATCAGCATCGCAGTGGCGAGCATACCTTGCGGCTTAGGGTATAGGGGTTTAGGGTTTAGGGCCACATGCGGGCGCTTCTGCAGTGACCAGACTCGACGCTAAGGGTTTAAGGTTTAGGTTTAGGGTTTCGGGTTTAGGGTTTAGGGTTTAGGGCCTAGGGCCTAGGGCTTAGGGCTTAGGGCTTAGGGTTTAGGGTTTCGGGTTTCGGGTTTCGGGTTTCGGGTTTAGGGTTTAGGGTTTAGGGTTTAGGGTTTGGGGCTTGACGTTCTTGGAGTTTGGGATTGTTGGAGATTGGGATAGGGGGGAGGGAGTTCTTCCGGTAAAGGGGCTGAGACTTCGTGCGTGCACCTTCTCCCCTCACAACATCGAAAGAGCCCTGAGAAGTGTGCGACCTCTGTCTCGGGTCCCGAAAACCTTCACTCTAAAACCCTAAACCCGAAAACCCTAAACCCTAAACCCCAAAACCTAAACCCCAAACCCTAAACCCTAAACCTGCGACCCCATCTCTGCAGCTGGGAGGCAATACACATACCTCGGGGCACGACTCTGGGTTGGATCTCGTGCTTTCGATGCGTGGTAAGGTTTAGGGCTTCTAGGGCTTGTAGCGCTTGGAGGGCTTAGGGTTTAGTGACTGGGAAACCATCACTGTCGGGAGGCCAGGCAGGCCCATGGTGTGGGGCCTAAACCCTAAAGGCCCTGAACCCTAAACCCTAAGCCTAAACCCTAAAGGCCCTAAACCCTAAACCCCAAACCCTAAAGGCCCTAAAGGCCCTAAAGGCCCTAAAGGCCCTAAAGGCCCTAAAGGCCTTAAACCCTAAACCCTAAACCCTAAAGGCCCTAAACCCTAAACCCTAAAACCAAAATCCCAGCCGCACAGGCAGAGCTGCATTGGACTTGCAGGGCACACGCTCCGTTGGGCTCGAGCGGCAGGCCAAGCCTCTCCCTCTTGGTTTAGGGTTTAGGGTTTAGGAAGTTTAGGAAGTTTAGGAAGCTTAGGAAGTTTAGGAAGTTTAGGAAGTTTAGGAAGTTTAGGAAGTTTAGGAAGTTTAGGAAGTTTAGGAAGTTTAGGAAGTTTAGGGTTTAGGGTTTAGGGTTTGGGGTTTGGGGTTTGGGGTTTGGGGTTTGGGGTTTGGGGTTTGGGGTTTGGGGTTTGGGGTTTGGGGTTTGGGGTTTGGCTTCTTTGCAGGGAGCCAGGCTTAGGTGCTGAGTTCCCGAATTCCCGCCTATACCCTGTAAACCCCAAACCAGAAACTGCAATCTAAACCCCAGACCCCAAACCCCAAACCCTAAACCCCAAAGCCCTAGCCCTAAACCCTAAACCCCCCCCAAACCCCAAACCCCAAACCCAAAACCCAAAACCCGACACCCGAAACCCGAAGCCCGAAATCCTAAGAGCTCAGCCAGGCGACAGGGTCTGAAGGTAAATGGCCGGCGCGGCCAAAGGGAATCCCAGCAGTGGCATCCTCGGACTCTTTCTGAGCGGTTTTCGGGGTTTAGGGGTTTTGTGGGGTTTAGGGTTTGTGGTTTAGACTCTAGAGGTTTAGGGTTTAAGGTTTAGGTTGTTAGGTTTTTTGGGGTTTGGGGTGTAGGGTTTTAAGGTTTAGGGCTTGAGGATTCGAAGGTTTTGGGATTTCAGGGTTTTCGGGTTTGAGGTTGAAGGGTTGATTAAGGGCTTTAGGGTTGGGGTATAAGGGTTTGGGACTAAGGGTTAGGGTTTAGGCTTTTAGGGTTTAGGGTTTGGGGTTTGTGTGGGGTTCCAGGGCGTTTGTCTGGGAACTCTCACTGCGCAGTTCCGCATGGGCGCGCTGGAGCTGTCTGCGGAAACAGTGCAAAGGTTTCCAAGGGCGTGGAGGAGGCACAGGAAGTCTACATTCATGTGGGGCCTTCGGTGGAAGTCTTTGGCGCTCGGGTGGTGGGAAGCTTGAAGCAACGAGGCGAAAAATGCCTATGAAGGGACTTGGTGAACTTGCATACAGGGGAATCTGGCGGAGAGGGTCGTCAGGATTAGCTGCAGTTACTCAGGCTAGATGTTGAGTTCTCCCAATGATGGCCTTTTTGGGATCCCTAGTCTACTACGGATCCGGATGTGTAAGGTGCCCAAACAAGTTTCAGAGAACGCACCACATGTCGCTTGAACTGGGATTGGAGGAACTCCACACTCCATCGGCTAGGGTTCCAAGGTCTGGTTCGAAAACGCACTCGCGGCAGATCCAGGCCCTCAAGTTCCTCAACCCTCAACCCTACACCCTAAAACCCTCAACCCTACACCCTATACCCTAAACCCTATACCCAAAATCCAGAAACCAAGAACCCTAAAGGGCTGAGGGTTCACATTAAATGGTGCCGAGCATACCTACACCCCCTTCAGCGCCTGGCCATGCATCATCTAGGCGAAGCTTATTACCTTCCAGTAGACTTTGGAACCCTGCAAGTCCTAAACCCCGCTAAAAGTCCTACACCTTAAACCCAAAACCCTATACTAAACCCTAAACCCTAAACCCTAAACCCTAAACCCTAAACCCTAAACCCTAAACCCTAAACCCTAAACCCTAAACCCTGCATGTTCTGAACTTCCTAAAGCCTGTAGAAGCCGAGCTTCGCGGTCAGGTCTGCTCCGGGCTCAAGGAAGGGCACGAAGCTGGTGGCCTTTCCGATGCTGAGCACCTGAGGGTTGAGGGTTGAGGGTTTAGGGTTTAGGGTTGAGGGTTGAGGGTTTAGGGCTTAGGGTTTAGGGTTTAGGGTTTAGGGTTGAGGGTTGAGGGTTTGGGGTTTAGGGTTTAGGGTTTAGGGTTTAGGGTTTAAGGTTTAGGGTGTTTAGGGCGTGGTGTAGGACTTTGCGATTGGGTTCCTCCTAAGCTCGGTGCTTCTCCACTCAAAAAAACAAGGGAACCTTAAACCCTCCTTAAACTCCCTAAACACGAATACAAAGAGCCTTGGGATAAAACCACGGGAGGGCCCGTAAGGATGTACCCCTAAGGTTCCCTTAACATACGCCTACTACCCTGAACCCTGAACCCAAAACCCCTAAACCCTAAACCCTAAACCCTAAACCCTAAACCCCAAACCCTGAGCCGCTTCTTCGCTCCGAGCCACCACGGTGCCCAGAAGCATGTGCTTGGCGATACGAAAAAGTAACTCCTTGGTTTGCTGCTGATTGGGGTTTTAGGGTTTGGGGTTTAGGGTTTAGGGTTTAGGGTTTAGGGTTTAGGCTTTAGGGTTTATGGTTTGGGGTTTAGGGTTTAAGGTTTAGGGTTTAGGGCTTGGGGTTTAAGAGCTTTAGGGTTTGGGAGGTTAGGGTTTAGGGCTTTGAGGGTTTGCGGGCTTAGTTTTGGAGATCTTGAGAGTTTCGGATTTGAGAGTTTTAGATCTTCTGACTCAAGCGAGGGTCATATTGTGGGTCTAGGGTTCAGGGCTTTGGGTACTGAATCAGGAGGACCTTTTCAACACCCCGTGAGGTTTAGGCGGCTCCAAAAGGTTACCAGGACTTTAGTATTAGAAATTGTGGTTTTTGGTGAAGGTTTAGGGCTCACAGCTTTAAAGGGTTTCGGGTTTAGGGTAGGTGTGTGTATGTTCCTTCCCAGTGTTCCTGCGGGCCCCCTTCGAAAAGGGTAAACCGTAAACCATTGAAGGCATCTGAACCCTATACAGTAAACCCTAAGCCAGATGCTGTCGGGTTGAACGAAACGATGAAACTGTCGACTGCCTTGGTTTTGCCCCTGGCCTTGCCTTGAGGCAAAAAAGGATGATGGAGGTTTGTAGGGAGTGTAGGTGTAGGGGCTTAGGGATCTAGGGAATCTATACCCCTGAGGGTTGTAGGGGCTACTTAGAAGGGAAGAGGCGCCAGGGTTTAGAGTTGATAGGGGTCCAGGGGTTGTGGGATTCCTAGAGCTTCATGTCTAACCATTACAGGGTTTAGGTCTTAGGGCAGAAACGAAACACTAATCCCTCCTACACCCGAAACCCTAAACCCGAAACCCTAAACCCGAAAAACCCTAAACCCTAAACTCTAAACCCTTGCTTTTCCCCAAGCGGCAGACACAAGGCCCTCCTGCGAGGGCCGCAATCGCCCGGATCCGTCAAAGAGCACTTCGGCAGGAGAGGCAAAGTAGATCACCTTGCACTAGGGTTTTAAGAGTTTAAGGTTGACAGAGTTTAGGGTTCACCAAAACCCTAGACCGCAAAAAAAACAAAAGGCAACACCCCAAACCCCAAGGCCCTTAAACCCCAAAGCCCCAAACCCCCTAGACCCTAAACCCCAAACCAATAACCCCTCAACCCTTAACCCCTAAACCCCAAACCCCAAACCCCAAAGCCCCTAAACCCTCAACCCCCCCAACTCCTAAACCTTAAAACCTAAAACCCTAAACCCTCCATCCTAGACCCTAGACCTGAAACCTCTCAACCCCATAACCCTTACACTTTCACCCCTAATACCCGAAACCCCCTAGACCCCAACACCCTTAATCCTCAAACCCCAAAACCTCTAAACCCTAAACCCCAAACCCTAAACCCTAAACCCTAAACCCCAAACCCCCAAACCCCTAGACGAAGCCCCAGGCGCGAAATTCCTGAGGCTCAAGTCGAAGCCGGCCGGCCCGGTGCCCAGGATCAGCTCCAGCCACCGGAAGCCTCCATCGTTTTGAGGGGCTCTTCAGGGTTTAGGGTTTAGGGTTTAGGGTTTAGGGTTTGGGGTTTGGGGTTTAGGGTCTGGGGTTTAGGGTTTAGGGTTCGGGGTTTAGGGGGTTTGGGGTTTAAGGTATAGGGTTAGGGTTTACGGTTGGGTTTAAGGTTTAGGGTTTAGTGAGGGTTTTCAGTCAGGATGCTTCCCCTGATACTAACAGTCCTTAATCGAGACTACAAAAAAAGTGGTACCAAAATTCCTCTTAAGCACTGTTAGTATACGGGGGAGCATCCCAAGTTCTCAGGGCTTAGAATGTAGGGCTGAAGGTTTTCAGGGTTTTGGGGGGGTGTTTAGGGCGGTTATTGAGGGTTGACAGTTTTGAGACTAAACCCGATGGAAACCCGGAAGCCTCAACCCTGAACCCTCAACCCTGAACCCTCAACCCTATACCCTAAACCCTAAACCCTAAACCCTAAACCCTAAACCCTAAACCCTAAACCCTGAAACCCAAGCCTGCCACAACCCCGAAGAAGGAGATGGCGAAGTGGGCCATGCGCGACCTTCGCGGGCCCATCCAGGAAAGGACCACGAACCTCAGTGGGGCTCAGGGTCTTTGAGGGTGTTAGGGGGCCTGAAACCCCAAGACCGCACTAACCCTAGAGCCCTAAACCCTGGAAATCTGAAAACACCCAAAGCCCAAAACCACCAAAAAGCCTGAAGCCCAAAAAACCCTGAAGCCCCCAAAACCCAAAACCCCCAAAGCACAGGAACGCCTGAAACCCTGACCGATACTCAAAATTGAGTTGTTAAAAATGTGAAATAAGTAGGGAGCGTAAAGCCCCTAAGCCCCTAAAGCCCGAAAACCCCAAACCGTTAAAATGGGTAGGGAGGCTAACCCCTCAACCCTAAACCCCAAACCCGAACCCTAAACCCTAAATAAACCTTTAACCCTTAACCCTAAACCCGAAACCCGAAACCATAAATAAACCTTTAACCCTACATAAACCTTTAACCCTAAACCCTAAACCCGAAACCCTGAACAAACCTTTAACCCTAAAGCCCAAAAAAAACCAAACTGCAGGCTCGGGACGGAGCCGCCCAGAGGATGGCACCCAGGATCCCAAGAGCTAGGAGCCGCCTCAAGGGTTTTTTTTTTTTGGGGGGGGGGGGGGGTTAGGGTTTAGGGTTAGGGTTTAGGGTTTAGGGTTGAGGGTTTAGGGTTTAGGGTTTAGGGTTTAGGGTTTAGGGTTTAGGGTTTAGGGTTTAGGGTTTAGGGTTTAGGGTGTGTCAGGGGAGGGCGTGCGCTCGGGTGTGAAACACCCGGGCCGCGCGCTCGCGTTGCCCGTCAACCCACCCCGGCCACCCACAATATACTCTATTAGGGTTTAGGGTTTCTGGAATTTATTTTCTTGTGCCCCGATGCTTGCTTTTATGTTTTTAAAGTTGCGGTGTTAGGGTTTAAGCTGGGGTTGGGGGTAGCCTCGGCCCTTTTCGGGCCCCCGTAGAGGCCCTTTTATTTGAAGGTCAGGGAAACCCTTTGTGCCGGCTCCTGGATTCCCCTTCTCAAGTCGCGGGAGTTTGGTTTGCAAGCTTGCTTTGATGTTTTAAAAGTTGCGGTGTTAGGGTTTAAGCTGGGGTTGGGGGTAGCCTCGGCCCTTTTCGGGCCTTCGGCGCGTCAGGGCCTCTACGGGGCCCTTTTTTCTTTGAAGGTCAGGGAAACCCTTTGTGCCGGCTCCTGGATTCCCCTTCTTTAAGGGCCTCAAGCCTTTTGGTGGCTCTTGGGGCCTTTTGAGGGCTTCCTGGGGGCTTTCCTGGCCCTTCCGGGGTAAAATGAAGGGTTAGGGGGCCTTTTGAAGCCTTTAGAAGCCTTTTGGTGGCTCTTGGGGTGTCTCGGGCTTGCTGGGGCTTGCTGGGGCTTTCCTGACCCTTTTGGAGCAAAATGCAGGGGTGCCCAAAACCATCGTTCTTAGTACTAAAAATCGCATTTTTCATTGTGGGCACGGGCAAATCCTGGGGCCCCCTCCTTTACAGGGCCTTTTGAAGCCTTTTGGTGGCTCTTGGTGTTTTTTTTGGGGAGCCTTGTGGGGTAAATGGAGGGGTGCCCAAAACCATCGACTTCACTACTAAAAAATAGCATTTTTCATTGCGGGTACGGGCAAATCCCCCCCTCTTTTTGAAGTACCCTCTGGGCCACCTTTTTGGTTCGAGCTTTCGGGGGCGTCGCCTTCGCCGGCTGGGGGCCTTGGCAGGTGTGCCGGCTGGGGCCGCGCAAAGGGTCTGTCAGACTTGTCAGGCAGGCCTCGGCGGAGGCCCCGAGAGGCCCCCAGGCCCTGAGGCGCTGGAGGGGGGGGGGGGGGGCTCGAATCCGTTTTGATCCAAAAATCACGAAATTGAGCAACTTAACCCTCACCTTTCCGTTTCTCTTTTCGCTTGGGCGCTCGGGCTGTAAGGCCCTCGGCCGAGCGTTCGGGGTCTGTCGCTCGACGGAAACGACCCCTCACTTAGTTTAGGGTTTAGAGTTTAGGGTTTAGGGTTTAGGGTTTAGAGTTTAGGGTTTAGGGTTTAGGGTTTAGGGTTTAGGGTTTAGGGCTTAGGGCTTAGGGTTTAGGGTTTAGGGTTTAGGGTTTAGGGTTTAGGGTTTAGGGTTTAGGGTTTAGGGTTGAGGGTTTAGGGTTTAGGGTTTAGGGTTTGGGCTGCCAAATGCCATGATCCCTAACCTTCAAACCTGTAAGCCCTAAACACACAAACAACCCTAAACCCTAAACCCTAACTCCCGGCTCCTTGGCTCGGTGTAAACAAAATCCTGTAGTCCAGGCATGCTGGTCCCCCTCAACCCTCAACCCCCCGCCCCACCTAAAGCGGTTTAGGCGATTTCAGAGTCTTTACGAAGGAGTAAGTTCCTGGAAAGCGCGCATGTAGATGGTGCCAAGTCAAACGAGTAAATTGTTTATGAATCATAACTCAAATGGAAAGGGACTCTGGGAGGGTGGGGCGATACCAATTACATAGTGATGTAAAGGGGCCTTGCGAATCGCCGGCCCAGGCCAATCGCAAATGAGTTACCACAAACCCTAAACCCTGAAACCATGATGATGGGTTCCCCTACAACCCCCCTCTAAACTACCCTCCCCCCTAGGTTCCCCCCATAATGCAGGCTATTTAGGGATTGTTAAGCCTAATTTAGGTTATTTAAGGGGGGAACCTAGAGGGGGTAGTTTGGAGGGGCGTAGTAGGGGGACCCATGACATGAAACCCTAAACCCTAAACCCCTAAACCCCTGAAACCTGAACCCTGAAACCATGAAACCCTAAAGCCCTAAAGCCCTAAATCCCTAAAACCCTAAAACCCTAAAACCCCAAAACCCTAAAACCCTAAACATCTACATCTTAACCCTGACATCCTGAAACCCACCAAAACCCAAACGTCGACTGGGGCCCTCTGCAGGCGTGGCATCTTCCGCAGCGATGCATGGATCCTGGGCTTCTTCAGGGCTGTGGGGCCTTTCAGGGTGTAGAGTTTAGGGTTTAGGGTTTAGGGCTTAAGGCTTAGGGTATAGGGTTTGGGGTTTAGGGTTTAGGGTTTTGGGTCTAGGGTCTAGGGGCCCAAGGTTTCAGGCATTTTGGGGCCTTGGGGCTTTGACTTTTTTGGGGGTTAAGCTTCGGTGGTATACTGTTTTGAGCTTCAAGGCGTGGTGTGATAATTTGGGGAGGGCGGGGGGCGTACTTGACTAGAATGTGTCATTTGGCGGTTACCATCATCCCTAGGCCCTGAACCCTAAAGCCCTAAACCCTAAACCCTAAACCCTAAACCCTCAACCCTAAACCCTAAAACCCTAAACCCTGAACCCTAAACCCTAAACCCTAAACCCTGAACCCTAAACCTTAGACCCTAAACCCTACACCCGAAACCCTAAACCCTAAACCTTAAACCCTAAACCCTAAACCCTGAGCCGAACGGTTGCAACCCTACGCCTTCCTAGACCGTTTGCTGTGCAGGACGAGGCCACTGGAATCCGACCACGCCGAAGGCCACCAGCACGCCCAGCCCCAAGAACGAGATCGTCTTGATTTCGCCTGGGGTTTTTGGGGTTTAGGGTTTAGGGCTTAGAGGGTTCGGGTTTAGGGTTTGGGGTTTGGGGTTTAGGGTTTCGGGTTTCGGGTACGGCATCGTTGACAATGAGCTGCGACTGCCCTGCTCACACAGCAGACTTGCACCCAATGAACTTGAGGAACAAATGCCCAGATTTCAAAGGCCCGAATGAGTCGCTAGTAAGTCAAGAGAAGATTCTGGAGGGAGGGGGGGGGGGCCTCTCCGACAACAGAGAACCGATTCCGGGGTGCTAGAATAAGGATTCTACGGTGGCTAAAATAAGGATACTAGGTACTTAGGAGGGCAAGGCCCGAAAGGCAAAAGGAAATTGAAAGCTGCCTTGCTACAAGCGGGCATGGAACACGTGTTCGCAAGCCCTACACTACATCTACACCTCCACTACTACGGGGAATGTCTTGTAGCAAATCCACCCCACAATTCTCCTATTCTGGGCTTCTTTTCGCGTGGGCCCGATTATGAAAGGGCTAAGTGGAACCACGGCACTGTCCGCCACGAGATCCTGCGAGTTTGTTTGGACAGTGTGTCTTCTCTGAGCCGGGTGGGGAAGGGAAGGCGGGGGGGGCCAAGTTGCCGCAGTACAAAGAGAAGGGCTCTCAAGTTTCAGGACGTAGAGCGGGCTTCCGCAGCTATGTTTCTATATTTCTATATTTCTATATTTCTAGATTTATACATTTCAAATTTTATATATTTGTATGTTTATATATTTATATATTTATATATTTATATATTTATATATTTATATATTTATATATTTATATACTTATATATTTATATATTTATATATTTATATATTTATAGATTTATAGATTTATAGATTTATAGATTTATAGATTTATAGATTTATAGATTTATATACTTTTGGATTTATATATTTATATATTTATATATTTATATATTTATATATTTATATATTTATATATTTATATATTTATATATTTATATATTTATATATTTATATATTTATATATTTATATATTTATATATAAATATATACCGACATTCGCACAGCGAGGTCAGACAAGAACCGCAAGCAGGCCAACCTACCCCCAGGCCGTTTCGGAGAATGTTCGGTCTATTGCCGACGAGGAGCGGGCTTTGAAAACTGTATCTGGAACGGCAGCATTTGCAACATGGCGCAAGCCTAAAACGACTGGCCAACCTACTGCGACTGTCGTGATGGGCACAACTTCTGCATCACGCTCAGCTCTGCATCATGAAAACTTTCACTTTGCAAATTCTCATCTTTGATTGCTCTTGTTAGAATAAGCATCATTAGCATGGATTCATGGGACTGTCGCTGATACCATAACGTTGTCTTGCAGAACTCCGCCATTGCACTGACGAGCACATACCTCCACATGTAGGGCCAGCAGCGGACACGCGGATGTGCAGCGCAAGGCATCTCAAAAAACATGTTTAAACTTGGGCGTGGAGGAATTAAGTCGCAAGAGCAAGCACTTGGACGTGCGGAACGTGACGCTGTGAACAGACTCGCTGAGTGAGACCGTCGCCAGGGATGGCACTTAAAGATTTAGGGTTTAAGGCTTTAGGGCAGAACCGGATGTGCTTCACATGGGCATCAACGTGGTCTTTGAAAGATAAGACGAAGGTGTCCAGGCACAGCTGCTTGAAATCATTCGGCATTGGGGGCTGCGTTCTTCCATATGCTGCACTTGCTTCGCAGAACAGGATGGCAAACTCCAACGTCTTGCAGTGGAGTTGGCGAGAGACGCCTAGGCCCCAGGACTCACAAAGGAACAGGCCATCAGCGCTAACAAGTGTCATCGGTCTCTTTGGCAGCGCCAATCTTTTGTCCACCATGTCCTTGCTCGAAGATGCTCAGGGTTTAGGGTTTAGGGTTGAGAGTTTAGGGATGAGGGTTGAAGGTTAGGGTTTAGGGGTTTTGGGTCAGCTCAGAGAACAGGCGCACTTTCGGAAAGTTCAGGCGAAGCCATCAAAGCCTGCGGATCAGAAGCGCCGCCGCACCTCCTCCTCAATGCTCAGCATTCGCAAATGCAGGAGCAGTAAAAAAAATTGCCCCACATGTCCACCGCAAAAAAGGGCTCCAGCCACTGGCATGGAGCTTCTGCTCCAACGCTGATCTGGACATTGCCGACATCAGGTTACCTCTTACGCAAACCTGCCTGCAAGCGACCCACTCACAACCACGGAGCAGCAAAGATAGAAAACGCGGGGCCAATGACGTCGCGCGTCTACACCAACATGCATCTATTTGCGCGCTGTGTCCGAGCCAAAGCGAAGGCCTGGCGCCTGCATGTGACCAGACGCATATACGACATGGACCAAACGCCTTGACTTGCTGACCTTCTTCCCGCCTCAAGTGAGGGAAGGACTAGCCATTGCTTTCTGGAACCCCGCGCCGCTCACGATGTTTGCAGAGGCCATTTCCATCTCGAGAGACACCAACGCCTTCGCCAAGATCTTAAACACCAATGGGGTGATTGTCATGAAACCACGCTGGGCTTGCAAAGGAGACGCGCGCAAATGCCGTAGTTGCAAAAGCCGCCCAGCAAAAGCCCATAGCAAAGCCCCAGCACCAGCAGGGTGAGGCGGTGCCAGGAGAGGTGCCAATGCGTCGCAAGTTTGAATCTGAATACTTGCGCACTTGCGTATGCTGTTCATCGACGCACTGGATTCAGATCCTGCACGGACCTCATTTGTTTCCTGACTGTTGGCGAAGTTCCTGCTACTGCTTTTGCTCCAGCCTGGCATTATTTCAAGTCGCAGTCCTCTGGATGGCTTCAGGAAACTTGCTCGATTGGAAGGAGGCTGCCTTCAATCTGTGTATGGTTTAGTTCACGACGCTGGCAGCCCAGAAGCCGATCACTCGCAGCGTGCCCGTCTGCCTGAAACGTGGCGCCTAGACCTGGGAGTTCATACACAACACTGTGCCTGAAAACATCTGAAAACCATCCGAAAAGCTCTCTGTGGTAAAAGTCGATGCTTTTAGGGTGAGGTGGCGAGAGGAGAGGACTTAGGGCGAACGTCACAGCTGGCATAAACCTAAGACACTCTGGCCACAAATACGCTCGCTGCGTGCGCAAATCACAACACGCTAGGGCTCGGGTACACACCATTGGTCTCACAGCACGTCTCAAGGTGTTCGGGTGCAGCGCTCACAGAGACCGCCATCCAGCTCTCCTAAACGCGCCCAAGCGCGCACTCATCCAGACCGCGATCTCCCGCTGTAACCCTCAAGTACATCCCATTGTACTGATACAATCAACTCCCACCCTCCCCCTCCCTCCCCCGCCGCCCCAATTCTTGAACCATTCAGCAGTGAACCCCCTGCTAAAGCAGAGACGAAACTCAACCTAGCTGAAGCTAGCTTCGTGTTTAAAGAATACTGAAAAGAGAGAGGGAGAGAGAGGGATTGAGAGGGAGAGAGGGGGAGAGAGGGGAAGAGAGAGGGAGAGAGAGGGAGAGAGAGAGAGAGAGAGAGAGCGAGCACGAAAGAGAAACAGAAAGAGAGAGAGAAAGAGAAACAGAGAAAGAGAACGAGAAAGAGAAACAAAACGAGAAAGAGCAACAGAAAGAGGAAGAGAAAGGGAAAGAGAGGCAATCTCGAGCTGTCGGTAGGAACAACCTGAGAATCTTCGTGCCAAGGACATGGTGGGCAATGGATTGGCGCTGCCAAGGAGACCGACGACATTAGAGCTGATGGCTTCCTTGCTCTGTGGCCGTGCCAGATATTTGGTAGTGCTACTGCAAGACGTCGGAGTCTGCGAAGCAAGTGCAGCATGGAGAGAGAAAAGAGCCCTCGCAAGTGTTGCGGGCGAAATCGATATCAAATAAGTGCAACGAAGTGTGCTTGGACACCTTCTGATCTGTCACAAAAAAAGGGTTGGGACCATGGGTTGGGTGGGGGAGGGGCCCAATCGGACCATAGCTGCTGAAGAACTGACCACCTTTAGCACGAGTAAGTGAAGGCCCAAGCAAGTAAACCCAAAAGTCCTCAACCCACCAGGGTTTAAGGGTTTGAGGGTTTAAGGATTTAAGGGTTTAAGGGTTTAAGGGTTTAAGGGTTTAAGGGTTTAAGGGTTTAAGGGTTTAAGGGTTTAAGGGTTTAAGGGTTTAAGGGTTTAGGGTTTCGGGTTTAGGGTTTAAGGGTTTAAGGGTTTAAGGGTTTAAGGGTTTAAGGGTCCCTGCATCCGGCACCGAGGGCTTTTGCATTGTAGCTGGTGACTGGGTCTGGCCAGCTCTCAGTCGAGTACCCCAGCTGCTGTTGCATGTCCTGCCAGGCAATGACGCCCACCCTACATCCGTAGCAACTTCAACCCTTTGACCCCTCAACCCAAAAACCCCTCGACCCTCAAACCCGGCCCTAAACCCTAAAACCCGAAACCCTAAACCCTAAAACCCGTAAACCCTAAACCTGAAACCCTCAACCCTAAAACCCTAAAGCCCGAAACCGCGAAACCCTAAACCCTCAAACCCTTAAACCCTTAAACCCTTAAACCCTTAAACCCTTAAACCCCTAAACCCGAAACCCTAAACCCTCCAGCCTAAAAACCCTGCACCCTGCCAGCTTTGCACCGCGCAAGAAGCAGGGATACCACTAAGGAGTCCTTGCTCCGAACCCTCGAGATTTAGGGCTTAGGGCTTAGGGCTTGTTGGGTTTAGGGTTTAGGGTTTAGGGGTTTAGGGTTTAGGGTTTAGGGTTTAGGGTTTAGGGGTTTAGGGGTTTAGGGGTTTAGGGGTTTAGGGGTTTAGGGGTTTAGGGGTTTAGGGGTTTAGGGGTTTAGGGGTTTAGGGGTTTAGGGGTTTAGGGGTTTAGGGGTTTAGGGGTTTAGGGTGTTTAGGGGTTTAGGGGTTTAGGGGTTTAGGGGTTTAGGGGTTTAGGGGTTTAGGGGTTTAGGGGTTTAGGGGTTTAGGGGTTTAGGGGTTTAGGGGTTTAGGGGTTTAGGGGTTTAGGGGTTTAGGGGTTTAGGGGTTTAGGGGTTAGGGTTTAGAGCTTAGGGTTTGTTTACAAGGTCCAGGGGCTGGCGGAACCTTAGCCCCCCAAAAACAACACTGTGCTCTGCGCGCCTCAAGTCTGGTCCCTCTGTTTGGCTCAGCAAGCCCTAGACCCTAAACCCTAAACCCTAAACCCTAAACCCTTAAGAAGTAGGGTCAAAAAGCCACTTCTATCATTCTTGAACCAACTTGCCTGAGCCCTGTGAGCATATGCGCCGACACTCAAAGCCCTTTTCGGGTTTAGGGGTTTAGGGTTTAGGGTTTAGGGTTTAGGGTTTAGGGTTTAGGGTTTAGGGTTCAGGGTGGTTTGTCAGTTTATGCAAACTGTCTTGCGGACATTCCTGAAGGAATCAGCTTGAGGTGAAATACTGGATAGAGGGTCTAAAGTTTTGGGATTTTTAGGGGGACCTCTTCGACCCTAGCCCTACTTGTTGAAAAACCTCGAGCCCCTGAATCCCAGACCACCACCTCCCCCTCCTCGAACCGCCACAACTCAAGCCGGAGAGCTTAGTGTTTAGGGCTTAGAAACCCTGAGGTTTAGGGCTTGCGGTCTGGGTTGCGCGTGGATCCAAGCCTAAAGATGCATAAAGATTAGGGCCCCTAGGCCGAAAAAATATAGCACTAGACCCTAAACCCTTAAACCCTAAACCCCCTGACTGACCTGGGAAAGACGGTGAGTTTGGGGTCCATATGGTTGTTGCTGTTCATAACTTGAGATGTCAGGGTAAGTACATGGTCCCTTCACATGGTCCCTTACCGTCTTCAAAGGGTTCTGAAGTATTTGCCCTTTTTGGGTCTTTATACGGTCCATGAATGAAAGAATAACTCAACATACCCCAAACCCACACCCCCTAACCTATAACAGGATAATATAAGGAAGGACTTCTCCATACCCCTGAAATTCTTTTACGGGGTATGTGAAGGGGTATGTTGAATCTTTCTTAGAGAACATTTGTCCAAAGGGTTGTAGAAGATCCCCCAATTGAAGGGTTCCAGCCCCATATTCAGGGACCATGTCACTTCCTTCAACCCAGCTATGGACACTCCTGCTGGGTTTAGGAGTATTTGAGTGCCCCCAAAAGGGGTACCTGTATTGGGGCGACTCCCTAAATGGGTACTACTACGTAGACGTAAGGGTACTCCTCACAACAGTACAAGGCCCTGAGGCCGAGGGGGGCCAGACTGCAGCCCAGCTTCTGTCGCACCCGACTGAAAGCACGCCCAGAACGCCGCAGAAGCTCTGAAGCGCGGCGAGTCCACCAAATCTAGTCCACTTCAGGGCTCACGGATCTGAGTAAGCATCTTTGTAACCGGCCGCTTCTTCATCATGTTTCGATGCGCCACGCCGTTGCCTGCTCTAGGTTGGTCTATTTACGTATACATCTATGTGTATGTACATACATAATAGACAATCAGATGTGTATGTATAATCGTACATGAGTTCATACGTCATACGTCCAGGCCTGAGCCATGATGCGAGCAGAGAATCGGATGGACATGGACATCTAGCCGCGACAAGCGCTAGAAGTTTCCTCACAATAACAGCCAGCAATTACTACCACCTAGCTGCAGTGAGCACAGACCGCTCATGACTTACTGTGAGCCTCAGCACATGTGTCAGAGCAAGAAGCAAAAGAATAGGAGCGAAGCGTCATGCACTGGGTGACTATGGTTTTGAGATAACACCCAACCCGCCCAACCCTGATACTCTTTTTCACTTCTCAGTAGAGCAAGAATGCCTGTCATGTCAAAGCATCCTGAGATTCGGCTTTCGATCGAGCCGTGCGCATGTCGGGATGTCGAGGCTCGTGCCTTTCGCCTGCGATGCCTTTGGCAGAGACACTGGGCGGCACCCGGGAGCGCGCCAGACTGCAGAGTCATTGCGCAGCTATACTTGCAGCAACGACCCGTGCAGGTCATCGATCTCACACAGATGTTCAGAGGCTTTTGTGAACCGAGAATATGAGTTGAAGCATAGCCGGCAGCTGCTAAGCAGGCGTCGGCCTCCCTCAGCTGGCAGTCCTTAACGGGGCTTGGGGGAAGCACACTACCGTGCACCCCCTGCGCCAGCCGCAAGACTCCGCGCTCTAAGGACCACATTTTTTGTGCTCCCCAATTTGCTCCTATCTGCAGCCTCCCTGCAAAGGAGCCTCTCCCAGGGCTTCTGTTTCGTCAGGGCGCTCAGGGGCTGGTTTTCGGTTCTTTTGGTGTTTTTGCTTGGTTCTATGCGGTCTTGGGCGGTCTTAAGCCATGGTTCTTCTCAAGAGGCTCTCAGCGCTGCAAAGAGAGGACTCGGGGAGAACCCCAACATGTCAAAAGGAGCTCAGGTTGGAGCGCTCCCCTCAGAGAGAGCGATGTCCTTGGAGGATTTTGGGGGGGGGGGGCATCTTGGAGCGCTGAACAAAGCGGCTCTTCAAAGAGGGCCCCCACACGCCGCAAAGCAACGTGTCCCGAGGTATGGGCCGTATGGTTAGGGTTGGGTCCATTCTCCGTCTCCCTTGGTGCAGCATGGAAGTATCATCCGCGGTCAGGATAGAAACTTCTTCAACTTCCGTGTTTTGCAAGCTGCGGTGGCTACCCGCTGTTAGGAAGAGCTCTTCTCACACAGCCACCTACTATTGTGCTGGACACGCGACTTGGTAGAAACGGGGATGCAAGGGGCCAGTGCAAGAGATTCAGCGCAGCCTGCATGATGGGTGGGGAAAGAGGCGTGCACTGGCCGAAACGTGCCCTGAATGAGCAGAGCGAAGTATCTACAGAGGGTGGCGCTAGGAGAAGGCCACCGCGTTTTGAAACCCTCAAGCCTCATTCACAAGACGCCGCGGGGTTTGCGTGAGCCGGCTAGCTTGCAACGGGATTCCCAAATGCGATTGGGAACATGCAAAAAAAAAACCGCAACGGGACACTTTCTGCTCAAGGGTGAAGGGAAGCAGTGGGGGTGGGCTCCAGGCAGTGCTCCCGCTTTGCCCAAGCAAGGCCGCAGACCTCCGCAGATCCAAGGGACCGATGTCAGAGCGGCAGTCAAGGCGGGAGCAGCTCCCCAACCGTGTCATCCAACGCAACGTGCAGCGTGTGCCCCTAGAGCTCAGGACCGCTCAGGAAGTCAGATGTCTGAACTCCTCGGCTTCAGGCTACTAGGGGAGGCTCTTGCAAGAAGCGCATCGGAGGGTCCTTGAAATGTACCCCAGATGATAAGGGTCCAGAGCTCTGACCGTGCGATGGGCTCCGGTTTCGGAACCTGATCGCCACAAGAACCTACTCATGTGGGGTCACTTGTGTGGCGGTTGCAACCTTAGAGGGATTAAGCTTAATCCTGCTCAAGGGGGGCAATGGCACCGATAGAAGCAGCGGCAGTGGGCTTGGTACAAGCTGCTTGTACGCCATCCTACAAGAGCAGCAGGAAGCTGTAAAGCCTGCTTTGGAATGGAAGGGCCCAGGCGTTAGGGGGTGGCTCTGGCTTTCAGCAGCCAAATTCTGTCCCGACAAAGAAAGGCTTCCGAAATCACGGGTACCTTATTGGGGCCCGTATTATAAGGGGAATCCCCACTATTGGGGGGGTCCATATTGGGGGTCCCTTATCTTCGAGACAACCTTGCCTTGTCAAGCTGATGTCCGTCTCTCCCAGGGTTTGGGAACTCAGGTAGCAGAGGTAGCCTGGCGTTCGCTCAGGCAGCCGGGAGCACTGGCTACCTCGCACACATCAAACCTTCGTGCCACGGGAGCCCCACAGAAAGATCGAGGAGTCAGCGACCCCGGTGGCCGGGCTTTGAGGGACTGAACTTTCTCATTGGGAAGAATCCCGGGATGCTGTGTGGGGTGCAGAGCACCCCGGGCTTTCAGGTCTTCCAGGCACAGAGTCCACGGATGTCCCATGCCCGGGAGTGCACCCCTTTTCGATGCCACAGAATGACCCATACGAGTGGCAACCCAGGGCTGACGCTCCGAGTCAGTCGACTTGCTTCTTCCACTGCTTGGAGAGAAGATGAAGAGGCTAGTACCCGGGAAGTTGTTGTGCAGGATCGTCTCCGGACATGCCCCTTTCCGCCAAGTGAACGCGTGCTGCACACATAGGGCTTTAGGACACTTGCGGTAGGCTCAAGCGGCTTGTGGTAGACTGCCTAAGTTATCCCTGAAAGCAGAGCCTTTTAGGTTGCCCCTTAAAGCGGCCTAGTGAGAGGCTTGGCTCCAGGATGGAGACACCAGTGAAGGAGATGAGGCCGACCCGAATTAGCCGCCATAGCTGCTCAGAGACAGGAGCCATGTTGCCCGAGACTTGTTGGGGTCTTGTAGATCGAAAGCACCGACAGACGTTCGCCTTGGAGGGACCATCGTGGGCAAAATGGGCTGTGGCATGCTTCGGGCATTGCAGGCGCGCGGCGACTGGGTTTTGGCGACCTTCTCAAGACCGGCACTGCACTTACGCGACTCCTTCGAGATCTTAGAAGCCGCATGTCCCGCCAATATGGAGCTACATCACCCCTGCAGCTCGAGGTACAGGCCGTGCGAGCTCCCTGCCGACTGCGCAACGCGCGCATGCGAAGCCGGCCAAGCCACCTGAAGGCAGCGTCTCACAACCGGACACAAGCCGTTGCCGTGAACTGCTCTCATGGCTCCATGAAGCGCGAGAGGAGAAGGGCGAAGGAGGGTCGGGAGGGGCTCAGAGGGAAAGGGCGCCTCGGCATGGTTTAAAGGGGCACCAAGGGGAGGGCAAAGCAGCGAAAAAGATATCGCAGGGCCCCAAAGAAGGTCTTCAGGACGACCAAACTCAACCTGCGCTGCGCCCAGCGCCGGGGAGCGCGGGCCTTGCTGAGGCCGTGGGCTGAAGTTGCAAGGGTCGTGGCACCGTCACCCGAGGCTTGCAAGGACATCTCGGTGTTTAAGGCAACTCCCTGAAGCCCTCGAAACAGCCCCTCTAAACTCCCCCCTCTAACCCCCCTCGAAACCCTCCTATTTCTCACGCTCGGGTGGTTTGGGACGTCGAGGAGGCTCAAGGAACCGAGTTTCAAGAATCGCAGCGGGGCCGCAGCAGCTCTCATTCGATCTGATGGTCCCGCAATTTTGAGGCACAGTCGGAAGAAGGCATCCGAAATCCTCCGAAATCCTAGGGCAGTTCTTGGGTCCCTTTCTGGGATGCCTCTTAATATCACAGGCTCTTTTGTCGGAGCCATCCATACATTACCCCTCCAAGCAAGAAGAACGCCTATAGACTCCCTAAGTGAGAGCTGTGCAATCTTGGCCCGGTTCAACCTGCGAGGCTACAGATTGAGATCAGCAGGAGTCGCAAGCAGATGCGATGCGAAACGCGCAAGGGTTTACGAAGCTGAGGGCTTCGGGCTGCAAGAAAATTGGCACATGGTGTAGAGAAAGGAGGCATGGCTTGCAGGGGTCTGGGCCTAGCGCCTTAGAGTGCCTAGCTAGCCCCGATGCCCGCAAGGGAAGCACCAAAGAAGACCACCTTGCGAAGAGAAGTCGCGGAGGCTTGGTACGTGAGCAGAATCGCAACTACGCCGCGATCATGACGCGGAGCTTGGTGCAAGACCCTCCCTACGCACCTGCGCCAGCCTGACGTAAGCTCCCTCCTTGGCCTGCGCTATGCCGGCCATACCTGATGGGAGCGCGCGGGAGCTTACATCATGCGACCCCTGATGCCTTGTGCAACCTTGCGACAGCCCGGGGAAAGGTGCACCATGTTTATGGCTTTTATCGAGGCTTCTCGCACGCACGCCTTGAAGCATCTTGAAAAAGATCTGGGTCGGGGCTCGCACCGTCTCAACACTCGGGTTGAATCATTGCGCAGCTATGCGCGCAAATCTTGGCCTTCGATACTGAAAGAGCCACTTGGGGCCTCACACTCACGCCACATTCCCTTTTTTGACTCCCTGAGGCGGGCCGCAGCCATCTGTCACCAAGGCGACACGTGCACGTTCTTAAAGCAAAACCGACTGCAGCTCGTTCCAAGACAAGGCCCCTCAGCCACTGCTTGGTCGGAGAACGCCAGGAGCCGCCAGGGCTGTGTCCAAGCTTTCCTTCTGGAAGGTTCCCGGCCCCAGCTGGACAAAGTCTGAAGCGATACATGCCCCTGCCATGACAGGCATCATGCACCTAAAGGCTCCTGCAGCCCTTTTGGGGGCTCCCAGTTCTTATCCATTTTGGGAAGTGGACAGGCGCTCATGATGGCGGACGCCGGATGGCAGGCACGTCCCTTCAACGGACTGCACCGGGCAGAGTTTGGGAATCAGGGCTTTGGGCTTACTTCGAGGGCTTCGGGGTTAGGGAAGTCACCCCTGCTCAAGTGGCGAAGCTGGTCTAAAGGTGCTTTAAAGGGATGGACCAAAGCAGGGTACCTACCTTATGCTTAATTTGGGGACAGGCACCTTGAACAACCCATCACAGGCATCGCGGGCCGGGACCCGGGATGAATGACCGAAAACAGCCTTGCGCGTGGCGCCGGCGCGCCGCGTTGGGTTCAAAACCCTGAACTCTAAGGCCCCAAGGCCTACGCCCCAAGGCCTATAGCCTTTAGCCCCATGGCCTGGAAGCCCTAACCCCTAAGCCCCAAGCTCAGCCCCAAGCCCTCAACCAATACGAGCTTTGGTCCAGGTTGAGGAGCATCAGAGGTGCACCAGACAGGCCCAAGGGCGGGCAGGGCGGGGCTCAGCGCTGGTATCATCTTGTGGCTCAAGCGGCAAAGCAGTTGCGAGGCTACTCATCCAGCGGCAGGCCTGCTTGCAATCGCTACGGGCACTTCGATGGAGCACTGCCCCAGCAACATCCCTTCGGCCTATAAAGCCCTAAACCCTAAGCGCCTAAACCCTCAACCCCAAGCCCTAAGCCCGAAGCTCTAAGCCCTAAGCCCTGAACCCGGCTAGGAGCGGAGTACGGACTTACGGAGGACGGAGCGACGCAGTGCGGAGCAACGGCTCGGAGCGGTGTTGCGGACGCCGTTTCCATGCGCAAGAACGCTCCCCAAGCAGCCCTTGGAGGGCGTGAAGGGGCTACCCCGGATGCTCCCATGGTTGCTGGTTTGGCGGGGTGCCGTTTTTAGGGTTTCGGATTTAGATGGTTTAGGGTTTTGGGGTGTTAAGTTCAGGGATTAGGGGTTGTGTATCAACGCCGTACCTCATCCTGTGCGGGGCTCTTCCTGCAATGCCAGGCTCTCTTGGATGTGTAGTGCCGCCAAGCAGATCGGCAAGACTCACTCTGAGCAAGGTATAGGCGAGTTGCACAGGAAACTGGAGCGTTGGCACTCTGGGGAGGCTCGATGCCTTTTTTGTGCACATGCCTCGGTCGCAAATGCAACTCAACCTATGGTCTGTGCATGGATGCAAGGGAGAGGATGTGGAATCTGAAATCGAAGCTGCCATGACCATCACGCCTTGCCTCGGCCCCACTGTCTAGCCATGTAGAAAATGGTTTCAGGCCGCTTGGAACCTGACAGAAGATGGCCCGTGCTCCGGATTTTCTAGAACTCCGCGGCGGCGCAGTATCCTCGCTGCATCGAGCTCCCCGAAGTCACTTGAGCATCGACGTCAGTACTCCATGAAACCGGGTGCATCGCAACATCAGCAACTAAATCCATGGACCTAGTCACCACCTGCTTCCGAGGCTGGCGCAAGACTGACACCGACCCTTGTGACAACTGGATGCGTCAAGAGAGGGGCTTTGCACGTGCGGGCGGATTGGATAGGACAGCACGGGGCTTGCAGCATGGGTCATGGCAGCTCGTGGCCAGTCTGCTTGCGGATGCCACTGCGCATCCAAGAGACGCAACACCCCTGCAGTAGACTTCCATCGAAGGCCGAATGCAGCATTGCAACAAAGTTTGGACCACGAAGAGACAACGTGCAGAGTGCGGCGTGGCAAGAAGCTGCTTGCACGCAATTCAGGTTGCAACAACCCTGGTCGAGTAGCAGGCCGCTGACCCAACAAAACGGCCATCGTGCCGAATGCTAGGCGAGGAGCCCAGCGCATGTGCAAAAGCCACCGTGGCCGAGGCACGAAACGGCGATGGTCTAGACAGGTCACTTGAGAATCGAAGTCGGTACTCCATGAAACTGGATGCGTAACCAAAGGCGCTTGGCACACGCTGGCGGATTGGACAGGACAGCAAGCGGTTTGCAGGACGGGTACCTTCAATTTGGCTATGGTGAATCGTGGCCAGTCTGCTTGCGGATGCCACTGCGCATCCAAGAGACGCAACACCCCTGCAGTAGACTTCCATCGAAGGCCGAATGCAGCATTGCAACAAAGTTTGGACCACGAAGAGACAACGTGCAGAGTGCGGCGTGGCAAGAAGCTGCTTGCACGCAATTCAGGTTGCAACAACCCTGGTCGAGTAGCAGGCCGCTGACCCAACAAAACGGCCATCGTGCCGAATGCTAGGCGAGGAGCCCAGCGCATGTGCAAAAGCCACCGTGGCCGAGGCACGAAACGGCGATGGTCTAGACAGGTCACTTGAGAATCGAAGTCGGTACTCCATGAAACTGGATGCGTAACCAAAGGCGCTTGGCACACGCTGGCAGATTGGATAGGACAGCAAGCGGTCTGCAGGACGGGTACCTTCCATTTGTCTACTTCACTTCGAAACTACTCTTCCTTATTAGGGAGTGCAACGCGAACTCGTACCAACGACCCTAAACCTTAAAACCTAAGAGTGGAAGAGTAGAGCAACGGAGCAACATCGATGCAGCGTGCACGAGGCACTCCCACACTACACATCAGCATCCATCGAAGCCGACTTCTGTGGCAGCGGGAAAACAGGAGCTGGAAAGCTTCGGAGCTGTGCTGGTCGCTATCATCGCTCTCCCAGCTTCGAAATTAGCTTGCGTGTGCCGCAAGCTGCTGGCACCATCTTCGGTCCGGACACGGAGATGCTGGTGTCGTGGCTACATGGAGCTCAGCGTCTCAGCGTAAGCCTCTGCGTGGACGTACCTCTGTTGAGGTCCGCCTACACGGCCGCTGGAAACGGTATGCCCGAAATCTCAGCTGGGAATGGCCTCACCGTTACCCTGTCGGGCTGGGATTCCAATGCCACAGCTCATGCACAGTTTCAGCTTTGAGCATGATGCTGCAAGAGCTGACTTGAAACGGTTTTGGCACCCAACGCAGCCGTGGACCTGGGATCTACCACCCAGGCCAAGCAAAGCGCATGCGCGCAATCCCTGCGCTGTGCTGTCGGCCTGCCTTGAGGCACAACAACACTGCAGGATTCGCAAAGCAAGGCTTTGCTTGCCATCGGCTGCAAGGGGCACCATCGAAAGAGGCCTGGGACAGCGGAGCCTCTTCGAACTTGGGGAGTGCCTTGGAGTCCATTCTTGTCGAGTCAGGGTGTGGCTAGCGATTGTCGTGAGGCCTCTTCTTTCGCCCCCGAGCTGGACTAAGACAGCTGAGGTGTCGCATCGACTTGCAGGGCCTACTGCCTACAGACAGGCTGGTGGCCGCAGATGCTTGTGACAGAAGCACACTCACACGGACAGCCACATTCGGAGAATTGCAGCTGGCCTCGGGAGTTGGAGTGACTCTTATGGCACTGCCTTCGACTTCGGCAAGTTGGGATGATTTCCCGGAACCCCGGAGCATCTTGCGCTGTGTTGGTGCGACGCCAAGTCCGCGGGCCACACGCACGTCCCCTCTCCGTGAGCACAAGGAATTACAAGTCACGATACTCGCAGCGGAGAATGCGAAAAGCTATTTGCGTTCGGCCCTTTGCTGGGAGAATCTTGACAGGGTTCTCACATGTGCGGCATGCTGCCCAGGGCAGCACTGGAAGGAGAGCAGCAGCCTGACAATCCATCACGATTGTGCTCTTACGATGAACATGGTCATTATTGTCTGATGTGTCTCACAGCCGTCCACGAGTCTGTGCTGCACTGGGCTCCAAAGGATAAGAATACCTCTTCGAATGACGACTTGGGAGAAGACTTGGACCTACAGTCTTTGCACCCTCAGCAGTGACCCAATCCTAAACTCATGTCGTTCCTCGCCTGGCATGAGGTATCACAAAATATGGCAAAAAAAGGTCTTCAGCCTGTTCAAGAAGCTCAAATCCCCAGGCGCCTCCTCCGCAGCAGCAAGCCCGTGATGGCCCAGGGGCCCAAAGGCTTGCTAGGCGGTCGAGCAAGTTGCTGATGCAACGCCATCCAAGTCTACTTGCTAGGGAGAATGCTCTGTTTGCACTGTATGGTCGGCATCACCTATATCAACTACCACCGCAACGTCTCTGGCACACCATACCCTCCCACAATGTTCTTTGACAATGTTTGCATGACACATGAACTTCGTGTTGTGCCCCTCCCCTAAGGTCCTGCGCTTGCAAGGGTTGAGGGTTTAGGGTTTAGGTTTAGGGCTTAAGGTTTTGTGACTCAATTTCTGATTGACAGCCAACCCTGTCCAATGCTTGAGCACAGAATCCCTGGGCGAACAATGGTCTTGGATAGCATCAAGCCCATCTCGAAAAACATGTCTGCATGTTCAACCTGCATCTTCTTTAGCAAAAAACCGCCATGCCTTTAAAGAAATTGCGGTGATGCATGCACATCCTCCCAAGTCCCCACGACATGCATACATGCATACATGCATACATGCATACATGCATACATGCATACATGCATACATGCATACATGCATACATGCATACATGCATACATGCATACATGCATAACTTCTACCGAGTCTCCAACGCAGGTTCTCGGAACCCAGAAGCTCAAAGAGACCCTGGACTCGACCCAAAACTTGTGAACCACCTAAGGTGGAGGGCTAAGCATCACATGAATATCAGGGTGGCACTGCAGCACCGGTCAGAACTCCTTGTAGAACGGACGCAATGTCCGAAGTCGCTTGAATTATGGGTCAGCTGTGGTTGGTACACAGCCCGATGAGAGAGACTTTGAAAGAGAACTCGCGTGAAGCTCGTTGATTCGAAGGACGTGGATCTCAGGGTTATCGCTTTCATGACAGATAACCTGCCTTCTGGGCCTTTGCACGTTGTGACCCACTGTCTGTGCGTCGGCACAGAACTGAACACTTTGCCCAAACTCAGACATCGCTGCCTTCGTACACAGAGTCCTCCGCAGCTGCATGTCATGTCTGGGTCCTGTATACTATGTACAACATCACAACCTGCAACTCTGCATATTCTTGCAGCTTTCTTAGAACAGCTTTCGAGAACTCCAACAAATCATACTACTTACTACTTGAAGCATGAAGAGGTCCGAGATTGTGTTCCAACCCTCATGCAGCTGCTGCTACAGCCACCTCCAAGCATCCAACCACGCATCCCACAAGCAAACCAACATAAGCATCGGGAGCTTGATTCACTCCGGTAACTACAACGGTCAAGAGTGAGTACAGACCTGCAGCGGCTACGACATGCGAGCATGCTGTCTGCAGTGTACTACAGCAGTACGGCATGCTACAGCATTCTTCAGTATGCCAGAGTATGCTTGGTACCATATAGTATTACGTGAATCCCTCCGCCTGACCTGGTCAAGCGGAATCGGGGTGTGAACCTCAAGGACAGGGGGACCTCGGTCTGGCAACCAACCCTCAGAGCCCTCGCGCTACCAGCGGCTCATTCAATCTTGCAAAATAACTCGTTGCACAAGGCAGCTTGCATATCTTGCATCCACGTACTGCAGAAGTCAAGGGAAAGCTACGAACTCTTCTTCGTGCGCCTCGCGGGCAACTTGCTCTACACACAGCTTGCGGTAGTTCGGGAGTTTTTCATATCGAGGGCCCGCCTAGTGTAGGGCACTCGCCCTGACTGGCCAACTACCTTCGCAGATGTGTAGTGCCCAAAATAGGGGGCGCCCCCTTGTATACCCCAAATAGAATAGAATCCCCCTGAAAACAATACCCCCTATTTCCGGAAACCCGGAAATCTCCCATCTGCTCGACCAAAGGCACCGTCATCGTCCGGCTCGGGGACTGCGCCTGCTAGAACCCTCCAGGAGATAGGGTTTGGGGCTTTGGGAGGATCACTTCCTCCAACGCAAGAGTAAACCTCCCTCTCTTCAAGAACTCAGAACAACTGTGTAGAACACCACGAACAGTCGTAATAAAGCGTCCAGAAACGGACCTCCAAATAGCAGAGACTTGCCAAAAGCAAAAGAAGCTTAGACCTTCCCGAAGGATCCTTTATGCAGTTTAGGGAAGACTCCTGCACAGAGCCTGGGCATATCTGCCACGATGGGTCGTGGCGCGCAGCATCCCCCGGCCCAAGGCTGGTCGGCCGCTCTGAGCCCTTGGGATTGCAGAGGGTTTTAACTTTTCCTTGTTTATTTATAGTTGTTGATGTTTTGTGTTTTTTCTTTTTTGGTTTGGGGGGGGGTTAGGGTTTAGGGTACGGGGTGATTCTTGGGCTTTGCGTTTTCTTGGGGGGAGGTGAGTCTTTTTTTGCGATGTTTTCGAGTTTTTGGAGGGTCAATATCCTTTGTTTTGTTCTGGGAAAGCCTCTCTTCCCTCTATATTTCAGTAGGCTTCCTATGCATTTTCTCATAGGACTTTTTTTCATTCTACTACGGCCCCTATCATTTCGAATCGAACCCTTAAGCATTTTACAAGGATTCTTCCTGATTTAAAAAGGATTGTCACAGGTTCCTTTTAATTGAACCAAATCCTATTAGTTCGAATGGAGTTTTTGATTTGAACAGGACTCTTCTCAATTTTCATAGGATTTCTATGTACTACCACAATGCTCGCATGATGGGCTTTGGCAAGGGTTCATCAGGTTCTGGCTAGCTTTGCAAGCGTCTTGGGGGGGTCCGGGTAGCCACCCCCATTTGCTAACACAATGCTGGTACGACCGTCAAGGATCCAAACAAAGCGGGGGTGGGGGGACGGGTTTGGAAATGATTGCTCTGCTTCTGGGTGCTGGCGGGGTGCAGACCCCCCCCTTTGGTTGCAAACACAAGGCCTGCTTGGAAAGGAGTCCTATGTTTCCCATGCAAGTTCTCTTCTGGGCATGAACGAACCCTCCAGTGGCAAACACAATGCTAGTAGGACGGGTGTGGAAAGGATTCCTACGCTTCTCATGCAAGCTGCAAGTTCTCTTGCCAGTTGCAGACACAGTGCTCGTTGGAAAGGATTCCGATGCTATTCAGGCAGGTTCCATCTGGGCATAAAGTTTTAAAACAGCGACGGGGCTTGGGGTGGGGGGGGTTCCAAAAAAGCGCAGCCCTCCCCCGCCCCCTGCCAACACAATGCCCGCACGGGTTTGCAAAGGACTCCTATGCGTTTTATGCAAGTTCTCTTCTGGACAAGAATCAGGAAAAGCCCCCCGCCCCCCCCCCCCCCAGTTCCAAAACAAAAATTCTCGCAGTACGGGTTTGGAGAAAGGATGATTTCTCTGTTTTTTGTGTCCTTTCTTTTTGTCTTTCCTTCCTACTTTCTTTCTTTCTTTCGGTGTTTCTTTCTTTCGTTCTTGATGTCTTTCTTTATTTCTTGTTTTCGGTTTCTTTCTTTATTTCTTGTTTTCGGTTTCTTTCTTTCCTTCTTTCTTTCTTTCGTCTCTGTTTCGGTCATTCCTTTGTTTCTTTCTCGCCCTAATCCTCTTTCTTCGAGAAAGTAAAAGTTTTCCTAGTAGAAACATTGAGAAAATAGAGGATTTCCTCCTAAAATACAGTAAAGATTTCCTCCCCGCCCCAAAACCCCAACACCAAAAACAAACATCGCGAAAAAAACAGGCCCTCCTTTTCTAGGCCTACATAGGTGGCCTGGTGAACTGAAGTTCCATCCTGCCCAAAGGGACCACACTATTCACGAGCTCTTCGAATTTGACCAGAAGTGCAGCTCTAGTCAAGCCAGTGCAAAGACTTCAGAAGTGCCTCGGCCGGGTCGACCACGATCGCAATGCGGACCTCGCCGATGGAGGAGCCTCGATTGTGCAGCACACAGCCTTAAACTGCCAGCCTCCTACTCATAGATCAGAGTGAGACACCATAGCCAGCCGCAAGGCTAAACACATGCCCACACCTTGCTATTCACAAGATTGGAACCTTCCCTGTTCTAACCCTTCCAGCCCATCATTGTCACACCTGCTAGGGTATCTGATTGAAATCATTTACCAGGCACCCCTTGATTTTGCACTTTTTGGCCTGACATGGGTACCCCCCCTAGCCGACAAGTGGACCAGAGACCACTTCAGCCTGACATAGGGGCCACCCCCCCTACTCCCACCCCCGCTGCCCCCCCCCTCTTGCCTGGAGGAGCCTGCCTAGGCCTCCCAACCCCACCTGCACAGCCCTGGTTTGCTCAGGCCGAGGCGGGTCGCGTAGCGTTTAAATTATATCATGAAGGCAGTACACACAACTGTCCTTGCACTTGCCGATGAACCTCAAGTAGGGATTCGGCTTTAACTTCAGAAAGGCCCCCGCCGCTAAGCCTGGCACCTGGCAGGTTGGCGGCTTCCGCGTGCTGAAACACGGCCTCCAATTGGACGAACTGACTGAAAACAATGTGACTATTCAAGCGACAGGGGAAACCGTGCGACGGCGGGCAGCCTCCCCAATGCTCAACAACAAGCTCGCGAAGAAAATCGAGCCCGTCGACACTCTCCGTGGGCATTCATGCACGTTAGAGATAGCAGGGCCAGGTCTTGTGTGCCTCCTCAGCACTGCATTTGTTGTTCTCTACTTCACGAAATTCCCGTAGAGGTGGGGCTGCGGCTCTTCTGAACAAGATCGCGCACGCAAGCCCGTGCCTGCTACTGCTTAGCACCCCGCCTCCAGGTCCACCCACTCCACTCCCTCAGGCAGCATATGGCCGAGAGTCCACTGTGAGGTGGCGGGCTCGCCGGTTTGCGCGGTGCTCGGCAGCTCCTCCAAGTCCCCCGACATCAAGTATCAAGTACTTGGAATCAGGCAGGACATCCCCGTTGCTCATGCCCTACATCTGTGCTTATGTGGCTCGGTGCTCCCCTGCAATGGGGCGGTGTGGCCCCCGTTTTCTGGCCGACATGGCCTACAGCAAGGTCCAGGAAAGATCGGTCGGCTGGTGCTCACACAGCCATCGGGTCTCGCCGGTTCATGTCTTTACTGGAAACATACAGTGTCAACCTTCGATGAATGAAGTGTGTGTTCTTTTCGGTCGTGACGTTCCTTCAGGAGAAAAAGAAAAAAACATAGCCCAACAAACACAAGCTCTCCCCCCCCCCCCCCCAAAGATGCCATACAGCAGACAGTTGGTCCAGCAACATCTACGCAACTACAATGGGTCGGTGCAGACCTGTTCCACACCAGGTTTACGATGGCCCACATGCACGCATGCACGGACGGTTGAGCTCGGTCAGTGTAACCCCCCCCCCCCCTCCCTACAGAGATCACTAGGGTTAGGGTTAAGGGATGGCAGGATGGAGGATCATTCCTCCAAGTCCGGGATGGTCAGGTGCTGCAGAGCACCTTCCACGCTTCGCAGTTGCGCCGACTCCGGAAGCTTCTCTTCGAGCGCCGTCTTCGCTGCGGGGATGGGTGCAGCCGACCGGGCTTCACAAGGAGCAGGAAGTTGGAGAGCGTCTTCAGTGGGATCTACTGTCGGCATAGCAGCGCCAGCATTTGCCGCCTCCCGAGCGATGCCAGAAACACATTGCCTGCATCTTCTCCTACGCCCTATGCATCTACATGACTTGATCTCAACGCAGGGTCCGAGCTGCCTCCCGCTGAACAATCGATTCCGGTTCTGTTGGGCGTTCCTCTGCAGCAACGTCGCCTGAAAGCACCGGTATCACACATCTTGGAAATGAGCCCCTACTGAAGTCTTGGATGTTGCAAATGCTTGCTGCCACATTATGCCAAAAAGCATGGAAGGCTGTTTGCAAGAACACGGTTCGTAAACACATCACGCAACTTCGACGTAAGCAGTCTAAGGCTGACCCAGCTGCGGTTTGTACGTGCTCATAGTTAGTGTAGCATGGAGTCTGCTAGAATCCTCCACACGACATGAATATGTGAAATGAATACGTGGATCCAGAACAAACGCTGCTATCAGGCTATAAGTCAGTCTGAACAGGCTATCAACGAGACTCCTCAAAACCTCAGAAAGTTTTGGGGTCCCCTGAAACCCTAAACCCTAAACCCTAAACCCTAAACCCTAGATTCGGTGACTGGAGTGGCCTGGAGTGGCCTTCATGTCTTTTGGGACAGGCAGCGACTCAAAATAGAGCCGAAGCGACTTGAAGAGGCCTTGGCCAAGCAGGGCGTTTTAGGGAGGATTCTAGGTTTAAGGTTTTTTGGGGGGCTTAGGGTTTAGGGGTTTAGGGCTTAGGGCTTAGGGTTCAGGGTTCAGGGTTCAGGGTTGAGGGTTTAGGGTTGAGGGTTCAGGGTTTAGGGTTTAGGGTTGAGGGTTCAGGGTTTTGGGGGCTTAAGGTGAATGGACCCGCAGCAGGGCATCACAAGCGGATAACACGGAAGAACCCCCTATGCAGGATAAGGCCCTGGAAGCCGCTTCTCGGTGCAAGGCAGGAACCGCATTCACAAGGTTTATGCGCATACGCATACACATCTCCACCATCCCAACTCACAGGTATGGAGCAGGGCAGGCAAAGATTTGGGCAGGCCCCAGACCGATGCTATAAGCCGGGCTGCCACAATGCAAGCCGTGCGGGAGAAAACTATCACAACGGATCGGAATCCCGATACTTGCAGAGATCCCTAGAGCAGGGGCATAGCGAGGTTTGAGGTTTCAGCTGGGCTGGTACAGATTCAGCCAACGGGGCAGAGCTGGGCCCTAAACTAAGGCCGTGCATGTCCCAGCCTGTGACCCTGTAATCTGCTGCGCAAACCGAACAATGAAACCGGGCAACCGGATAGAAAACTCAAAGCTACGACCGGAAATCACCAAGCAGAGCAGCAAGACAATACAGCTGAGGCTGGGTCGCTCTGGGTCTTCCGCAGCGGCTTCAATCTCCGCAGGTTTCATGCACTGCAGGACGGTCTCCATGTCCGTCCACGTAACCCCTTCTGGCAGCTTGTGCGCCAGGCTGCTTCGAATCTGCGATATTCCCCATTTCGTGGCCAAGGACCCACCCTTCTTTGCGAGTGAGTGCCAGACTTCTTCGTTGTCGCTTTCAGCCAGATGCGCCATGTCTTCTAGGCTGCAATGCTGCAGGGTTTCTTCTACCTGGGCACAAAGCAAACGCAAGCAACATGAAACAACTGCACAGTGCCTCGTCGCTCTGTTTCATTGCAGGCCAGCGACGTCTTCCCACTTGATGCTGCCAGGCAGGTCCAGCTTTGATTTGAGCTGCACCAGGCACCACTTTGTGGCAGCACCACCTGGCCAAGGACTCGAAATCCAGCCCCTGAACCCCGGAACTCATGTGGCGCCACCCGCGGCAGCACATGTTGCTTCAAGATAACACGGCTAAGCTGCCAAGTCGTTCATAAATCCATTTTGCAGTTCCACTCAGTTTCTCACAGCCCCGTGTTCCCGCCTGTCTTCTCACAAAGCGATGAGAAGAAACCTCGTCGCAACAGCGAAACTACGAGTAATGTCTGGCAGAGGACTGAAAGAAAAGGCAACACATCTCAAAGGAACACAGCTGAGAGTGGCACGCTCTGGGGTGATTTGGGCGGCGGCTTCAATCTCCGCAGGTTTCATGCACTGCAGGACGGTCTCCATGTCCGTCCACGAAACCCCTTCTGGCAGCTTGTGCGCCAGGCTGCTTCGAATCTGCGATATTCCCCATTTCGTGGCCAAGGACCCAGCCTTCTTTGCGAGTGAGTGCCAGACTTCTTCGGGGTCGCTTTCAGCCAGATGCGCCATGTCTTCAAGGCTGCAATGCTGCAGGGTTTCTTCTACCTGAACACAAAGCAAACGCAAACACAACATGAAACAACTGCACAGTGCCTCGTCGCTATGTTTCATTGCAGGCCAGCGACGTCTTCCCACTTGATGCTGCCAGGCAGGTCCAGCTTTGATTTGAGCTGCACCAGGCACCACTTTGTGGCAGCACCACCTGGCCAAGGATTCGAAATCCAGCCCCTGAACCCCGGAACTCATGTGGCGCCACCCGCGGCAGCACATGTTGCTTCAAGATAACACGGCTAAGCTGCCAAGTCGTTCACAAATCCATTTTGCAGTTCCACTCAGTTTCTCACAGCCCCGTGTTCCCGCCTGTCTTCTCACAAAGCGATGAGAAGAAGCCTCGTCGCAACGGCGAAACTACGAATGATTTCTGGCAGCCGACTTGAAAGGAAAGGCAACACATCACAAAGGAACACAGCTGAGAGTGGCACGCTCTGGTGTGTTTTTGGCGGCTTCAATCTCCGCAGGATTCATGCACTGCAGGACGGTCTCCATGTCCGTCCACGAAACCCCTTCCGGCAGCTTGTGCGCCAGGCTGCTTCGAATCTGCGATATTCCCCATTTCGTGGCCAAGGACCCACCCTTCTTTGCGAGTGAGTGCCAGACTTCTTCGTTGTCGCTTTCAGCCAGATGCGCCATGTCTTCTAGGCTGCAATGCTGCAGGGTTTCTTCTACCTGGGCACAAAGCAAACGCAAGCAACATGAAACAACTGTACAGTGCCTCGTCGCTCTGTTTCATTGCAGGCCAGCGACGTCTTCCCACTTGATGCTGCCAGGCAGGTCCAGCTTTGATTTGAGCTGCACCAGGCACCACTTTGTGGCAGCACCACCTGGCCAAGGACTCGAAATCCAGCCCCTGAACCCCGGAACTCATGTGGCGCCACCCGCGGCAGCACATGTTGCTTCAAGATAACACGGCTAAGCTGCCAAGTCGTTCATAAATCCATTTTGCAGTTCCACTCAGTTTCTCACAGCCCCGTGTTCCCGCCTGTCTTCTCACAAAGCGATGAGAAGAAACCTCGTCGCAACAGCGAAACTACGAGTAATGTCTGGCAGAGGACTGAAAGAAAAGGCAACACATCTCAAAGGAACACAGCTGAGAGTGGCACGCTCTGGGGTGATTTGGGCGGCGGCTTCAATCTCCGCAGGTTTCATGCACTGCAGGACGGTCTCCATGTCCGTCCACGAAACCCCTTCCGGCAGCTTGTGCGCCAGGCTGCTTCGAATCTGCGATATTCCCCATTTCGTGGCCAAGGACCCACCCTTCTTTGCGAGTGAGTGCCAGACTTCTTCGGGGTCGCTTTCAGCCAGATGCGCCATGTCTTCAAGGCTGCAATGCTGCAGGGTTTCTTCTACCTGAACACAAAGCAAACGCAAACACAACATGAAACAACTGCACAGTGCCTCGTCGCTATGTTTCATTGCAGGCCAGCGACGTCTTCCCACTTGATGCTGCCAGGCAGGTCCAGCTTTGATTTGAGCTGCACCAGGCACCACTTTGTGGCAGCACCACCTGGCCAAGGACTCGAAATCCAGCCCCTGAACCCCGGAACTCATGTGGCGCCACCCGCGGCAGCACATGTTGCTTCAAGATAACACGGCTAAGCTGCCAAGTCGTTCATAAATCCATTTTGCAGTTCCACTCAGTTTCTCACAGCCCCGTGTTCCCGCCTGTCTTCTCACAAAGCGATGAGAAGAAGCCTCGTCGCAACGGCGAAACTACGAATGATTTCTGGCAGCCGACTTGAAAGAAAAGGCAACACATCTCAAAGGAACACAGCTGAGAGTGGCACGCTCCGGGGTGATTTGGGCGGCGGCTTCAATCTCCGCAGGTTTCATGCACTGCAGGACGGTCTCCATGTCCGTCCACGAAACCCCTTCTGGCAGCTTGTGCGCCAGGCTGCTTCGAATCTGCGATATTCCCCATTTCGTGGCCAAGGACCCACCCTTCTTTGCGAGTGAGTGCCAGACTTCTTCGGGGTCGCTTTCAGCCAGATGCGCCATGTCTTCAAGGCTGCAATGCTGCAGGGTTTCTTCTACCTGAACACAAAGCAAACGCAAACACAACATGAAACAACTGCACAGTGCCTCGTCGCTATGTTTCATTGCAGGCCAGCGACGTCTTCCCACTTGATGCTGCCAGGCAGGTCCAGCTTTGATTTGAGCTGCACCAGGCACCACTTTGTGGCAGCACCACCTGGCCAAGGACTCGAAATCCAGCCCCTGAACCCCGGAACTCATGTGGCGCCACCCGCGGCAGCACATGTTGCTTCAAGATAACACGGCTAAGCTGCCAAGTCGTTCATAAATACATTTTTCAGTTCCACTCAGTTTCTCACAGCCCCGTGTTCCCGCCTGTCTTCTCACAAAGCGATGAGAAGAAGCCTCGTCGCAACGGCGAAACTACGAATGATTTCTGGCAGCCGACTTGAAAGGAAAGGCAACACATCACAAAGGAACACAGCTGAGAGTGGCACTCTCTGGGGTGCTTTGGGCGGCGGCTTCAATCTCCGCAGGTTTCATGCACTGCAGGACGGTCTCCATGTCCGTCCACGAAACCCCTTCTGGCAGCTCGTGCTCCAGGCTGCTTCGAATCTGCGATATTCCCCACTTCTTGGCCAAGGACCCACCCTTCTCCACAAGTGAGCGCCAGAATTCTTCGGGGTCTGGCTTTTCGGCCAGATGTGCCAGATCCGCTACACTCAAATGCTTCGAAAACTTCGATGCAAATGCGTGGCGGGCGGTAAGCCTGTTCAACAGGGCAGCGGGGTCGCTAAGAACACTGCGCAAGTCCTCCAACTTCGCGGCAGCCAAATGCTGTGCGACCTGGCAATGGCGTACACTCAGTTTTTCAAACAGGACAGCTGCCACATGATGGTCTGTCCGCTGTCCATCAAAATCGACAAGCAGCATCTTCCCAAGTAATCCCATGAGGCAGATGTGGCTCCAGAACAGGCTTGAGCTGCGCCAGGCACCATTTTGTGGCAACGCCGCCTGAGAAGCATGGCAGGATCCGTGCCATTTTGGCCACCCAACATGAGGCGAACTTCTGAAGTGTCTCTGACAACCCCGAAACCACCTAAACCCAAACAGCCTTCGGTCCCGCCTGGCTTCTCAACCAGCTCAGTCAGGAACCCTGAGCATGAGCTGCACGCACTTGAATAAACATTTAGACTGCCAGTTGGTTCTCAGGCGACAGAAACATCAGAAACCCAGCACTGGGCCCGGCGCGGTGTGGGTCACTTGCGGAAGCTTCGATGTCCGCCAGCTCCATGTCCTGAAGGACCGCCTCCATGTCCGACCACACCACGCCAACCGGCAGCAGCGGCTCCACTGTGCTTCGAATCTGCGCCATGCCCCACTTCACTGCGATGGGCCCGGCCCCCTTTATGAGCGACTGCAGTGACTCAAGCGGATCTGGGTCGTCGGCCAACGACTTCAAGTCTGCCATGCTCAACGCCTGCAACGCCATTCGGACATCCGCCCACTGCACCTGCTCCGGAAGCCACTCTTCAAGACGTGGCTGCAAGTTCGCCACCGCAAACTTGACGGCAAAGGCTTCGTGCGAGGCGAGCTTGCTCAACAGGGCTTCGGGCTCAAGGGCAGCACGTAGATCCTCCAGCTGCATGCAGGCCGTCAGATGCGTCGCGACCTGCCAGCGATGCTCTCTCGTACTTGGCACTGCTAGTCAGCCTGCGCCCCATGCTCATTCATCAATGCTTCATCAAGCTGAGCAGCCTCGCCCCATGCAAGGCCATCGGGAAGCTTGGGCTTCAGCTTCACCAGGCACCACGCCACTGCTGAACGGCCTGCCCACAACGAGCTGCTTCTCCCACACTCAAAAACATGTCGGCTCGCTGGGGTTTCAGCGACTCTTGCTGTGCAAGCTCCAAAGCTCATGCCCCGGCGCTTGCTTCCTGAGGCTTCCTTGAGCACGCACCGAGGCTCTGAACGGCCTGCTTGAGCTGGCAGACCTCCCTCCGTTCATGTCTTCACGAAAGGTTTCAAGAAGGGTGCATCCCAGGAGGTTGGAGAAATTTGCACAATTAGCGGCTCAATGCTGCTGCGGATGTCATGCCTTGGCCGAAGAGCCTACGGTTGTTCTTGCACTCAAACGATTCTCGGCAACTGCTAACGCACATCGGATATACCTCTCGCCCGAGTGAGGGCTCTCGGCCAACAGTTTCAGCATGTGTCATCTCGTCGTCTGCGAAGCCTGCTGCCTTTGTTGGGGACTTTGCGGCTGAATGGCTTCGCACAGTTTGAGAAAAGTGGAAGCTCTCACACGGCAGAGTATCGGACAGTCCTGTAGAGCATACAATGCCACAATGATAGCGAATTGTTTCTATACTATCACCTGGATCATCTGTCTCGCCGCTTGCAGCTTGTGTCCATACTTGGCCTAAATATGAAAACCGCATTCCGGTAGTTGCCCCCCTGAGGCTCCATGAGCCTCCATGGCCTTCACCCTGCTGAGCCTCCCTGGAGTGCTCGTATGTTGTCATGAATGCTTCACTACAAGTACCTGATGTCTGCCTGTGGCCGCTCCGCCCTGAAAAATCTGACAACCCCACTTCGTCGGCTGGGGAACCATATGACGCAGACCCTGAAGAGCTTCATGCTCAGAGGACATCCTGCGCGCTCAGGCATCCTTGGTTTGGTTTTCCTGATGCCTCTTTACTCTTGCCTGCCTGGTTGCAGACAGCTTGCCCAAAGCTACCACCACCCACTCACCCTCCCATTCCCGACTCGTCATCCCACGACTTGCTCAAGTTGCCTCCTGCGTTGGCTAGGGATGCCAGGAAACCTGAGCTGCTTCTCAACGCGTGTGGAGTATATGCATGTCAAGAAGAAGCGCAAAGGAGCTTCTCGACTGGGCCCGGCGCGGTGTGGGTCACTTGCGGAAGCTTCGATGTCCGCCAGCTCCATGTCCTGAAGGACCGCCTCCATGTCCGACCACACCACGCCAACCGGCAGCAGTGGCTCCACGGTGCTTCGAATCTGCGCCATGCCCCACTTCACTGCGATGGGCCCGGCCCCCTTTACGAGCGACTGCAGCGACTCAAGCGGATCTGGGTCGTCGGCCAGTGACTTCAAGTCTGCCATGCTCAACGCCTGCAAAGCCATTCGGACATCTGCCCACAGCACCTGCTCCGGAAGCCACTCTTCAAGACGTGGCTGCAAGTTCGCCACCGCAAACTTGACGGCAAAGGCTTCGTGCGAGGCGAGCAGGCTCAACAGGGCATCGGGCCGGTCGAGGGCAGCACGTAGATCCTCCAGCTGCATGGCCGTCAGGTGTGTCGCGACCTGCCAGCGATGCTCTCTCGCACTTGGCACTGCTAGACAGTCTGCGCCCCCTGTTCATTCGTTCAGTGCGGCGGTTCTCTGGGACTAGGTTTTCTTCAATGTCTGCGATTATTTCATCAGCTGAGCGGCCTCGCCCCACGCAATGTCATCGGGCAGGTATGGGGCGAGGATGGGCTTCAGCTGGAGCAGGCACCACGCCACCGCTGAACGGCCTGACGCGAGATCATGCCCTCTTCGCTTGGCACTCGGAAGCCCCCAACCAACGCAAGCTTCTGATTCTCAAAACGGCCCCTCCCGCCCCACCACACAACCATGGATGGCAAGACCCCACAGGATTTCCCGGGGTTCCAGGGGGTCATTCTCTAGTTTGCGGCCCTTTTCTTTTCCCGTTCACCGTTTGGGCTTTGAGTATTCGTCAATTCGTCAATTCAGGGTGGACTAGTAGGGTCCAGTTTCTTGAGAAGGACTTCTATTGAGTGCCATGTCCACCCCCTTGTGTTGCAAAGGCCTGCTGATAACAACAACGACAAGCTCACAAGCCTGTGAGCCACACGATCTGAGCTGAAGCGGCTTGCTGAGACCGATCCTGCGCTTATGGCAATCCTCTTCGGAGCTCCGGTTGTCTGCCTTGGGACATCCCCACTCCCACGTTCCCGCCTGTCGTCTGCACCATTGAGGTCACGAAAGCCTGTGGGTCCTCGATGGCCACTCGAAGTTGGTCCGTCTCGATACAGAGGAGGACGTTTTTCACGTCTTGCCAGCATGCAGGCCCAGCAAACCCGTCAAGGAGCGGCTCCAAGTGGGGCCGAAGCTTTGCGAGCAGCCAGCGCCGCCCTGCCTCGCCACCCATCGAGTCCAAGACGCCTCGGCAAGTGACAGCCTCGCAGACTGTGCATGGAACGAGCTAGAACGCAAAGACCCCATTCAAAGCGACCCAGGGCTGAGCCACGAACCCATAGGGTCTTTGGCAGCCTTCTTGATGTCGGCCACCGTCATGCCCTGAAAAACGGACTCCAAGTCCGCCCAGCAAACCCCCGGAGGCAGTTCAGGTTCCACAGCACTGCGGACTTGAGCCATGCCCCACGCCACTGCAAACTTCATTGCAGGGGGGCCACCACTATCCAAGACGGACTGCAGGAGTGCTTTGGGATTTGCTTGGACCAACTTCTTGAGATTCACGATGCTGAGTTGCCGGAGGGCCGCTTCTGCATCTTCACGCTGGATGGCAGCTGGCAAGAAGCTCTTCAGTGCTGGCCAGGATGCCGCCAGCGCCCACCGCTTCGCCAAAGGGCCATGCTGCACCAATTTGTCCAGGAGGCGCTCCGGATTGCTCAGTGCATCCTCAAGGTCCTTCAGCTCAAGCTTGTCCGCGCAGCTCTCCACCTTTGCAGCTTTCGGATCCGGCCCCCACTCCCCCACACCTCTCCCGTTCACGAGCCCCCCGTGCCTCGTGCCAGGCAATGGTCTTCGGCAGGTGGCTCTCGAGCACAGGCATGAGCCGCGCCAGAGCCAGGGGCTTCACCGTGCCAGCGGCTTTCTGAAGCAAGTCAAACAAAAACTTCTGCGGCTCCTGCGGGCTAGACGCGGCCGTGTGCCCTCTTGTGCTTCTCCTCTCCAGACAACCCCAGCTCTGAAGACCCCAACCCTTAAGACTCCAGCTCTCGCGACCCCACCTGGAAGGCAGCTTGAAGTTTCGTGGAATCAAGACGCTGCAGGACGAACTCGACGATCTCCCAGGTCAAGGCCACTTCCTTGCGAAAGGCTGGTGCCAGGGACATGCGGACCCCTCACTCGTCATGTCACCTGCACTCATAGTAGGAAGGCCTCACGTGTGGCCAGCTTTTTCAGCTTTCGTTCCACAAGCGGCCGCAAGGCTTTGATGATTGCTGAACGGACGGCGGCTTCCAGCTGCCTCTGAAACTCCTGAGAGCAGGCGGGCTACCTTAACTAACATCCTTAACCGCACAGGCTAAGCAAACTGCCTGCTTGAAGCCGCGTGGACTCTTCAGGGAAGCGAGGAGCACCTCCACATCCAGGGGCTCCAGCTCCTGCCAAGCGCTCGGAGATTCTATCACGGTGTCGCACATGTCTCCTGGGCTCTGAGAATGTTCTGACGTGGATTGCCTGCAGCACCTGTTCCCACGGAACCCTGGCTGGCAGCATCTTCAGCTCCGGCCGCAGCGTCTCCCCAACAGCACGGGTGACCTTGGAGGCACATTCCGCTGCACGAAGCTCTCTCCCTCTTTCCTGACTGAATCGTTTGTCCCAGCTTTCCATATCCCGTATGGGTGGGTTTAGTAGACTCCGGTGTTTCACAACCTCCACACCTGCCGGAGCATCTCCGCCTCCTCGTCCTCTGCCAAACACCGCTCCACGTCGAGGGGACTGCAGCCCAGCAGGGGCAAACCCAGTCTGAGGGCCTTGTCAGGGAGCGTTCTAAACATGACATGACTTCTTGCTTCTGGAAACTGAGCTGGAGAGAAGGACTGCCGCCTTGTGCTGAACAGCGCGCAGAAGGTCCGGCGACAGGTCCAGCAGCAGTCCCTTGCACGATGAAAGCAGACGAAGTACTGGCTGCAACTTCCTCTCAGACTTCTTCAGCTCCTGCAGGGTCTGGCGAAGCCAAGACTCACTTACTGAGCGTTGGACTCCTGTGTTTCCCAAACACACCTGCAAAAGGCGTCGACACTTCGGTTGGCTGAGTGCTTGCATCACTCGCTGAAGCTTCTGTATGTCCATCTGCTCGAAGGCCATTCCCTTCGACACTTCTGGGCCCAGCGGGGCGCAAACTGCACAGGCCACCTGCCGAACGCCCCCAAGCGCTTGTTGCTGCAAAGCCAACACAAGATTGGGCGCCAGATCCGCCAGCATCTGCTGGACATTGACAAATGTATCCACAAGCTTCCCACATCCTCAACTGCGCTTATTAACGATAAGCCAAGTCTACATGACTGCTTCTACAATATGGCGCCGCCCCCTCCCGACCCATGGCATACTACTTTCACCCATGACATATCCCAATGCCCCCATGCCAATTATCAACACAAGTGGCGATCCCACCCTGGCACGTCTCCCTGCAGGCTGGCTTTCAGTTCTTTCAGCTCCTGCAGGGGCTGGCAAGGAGAGCTGAATTGGATCCTACTACTTAGTTACTACTTTCTGTCCGGCCTGCAACAAGTATCCGAGTTGGCTCAGCGCTTGGTGCAGCTTTCGTGGATCGAGATCTGATTCTAGCAGAGCCTGCACTCCGTCAGAAACGTCAGCGTCCACGCCCAGGGTCTGGCAGGCGGCGCGAGCTAGCTGCCGAATGTTGCTCTGCACCCTGCGGCGCAAGCTCAACGCGAGGTCGGGCACCAAATCCGCCACTTTCCCATGGACGGCAGCGAAAATCTCAGCAATCATCTGAATGCCTCAGCTTTACCGAACAAACCCAGGCAGTCTGTGGAACTAAGGTTGCATGCTCATGCAGCCGTATCCGAGTATCCCACAGGACTGCAACGAGTTCTGTGACACAGAACCCCCCTTCACAAACAGCGATGAACCCCAAGAACAAGACTGTAGTCGGAACTTGAGAGGCCACGCCATGAACCAGCATGTCCAGAACACCGCGCAGCCATTTCGGAAACCGAAACGACATTCAGATCATTCAGCTTTGGAGATCTTTAGAGAAGTAAGTGTCCGCATGTGCCCAAACAAGCCCGTGCTAACTTCTTGCACACAACACGGCTGTCGGTGGCTGCAGCATGCGTACTCTCCGCACCTCGGGCTGGACCGGAAGATGAAGCCAAGCAGCGCTCGAAGTCCGTCAAGCCAGCCTGCATCTTCAACTTCCAGCCCTCTACCTCCTGCAGGGGCTGGGCAGACGGAGCACATTCGACACTGCAACTGCCCGGACCTTCCAGAAATCCGGCTGGCGGAGTGCCCGCGCGATCTGGCAGAGCTGCTGAAAGTCCAGATCCACGTCGAAGAAAGGTTCCACTCCATTCCACACTTTAGCATCCAACAGCTCACACGTGGTGCGGGCAAGCTGCTTGGCAGCATGTCGAACTTGCTGTTGTATTGCCACGTCTAGATTGGGTGCCAAATCCACTAACAGCTCATGGCCTCTCTCCAGTGTAGTCAAGACTTTGTCAATGCCTTAGATGCGTTGGATGGAACCCTGAGGGGGAAAAGTGTGTGTTGGTGTGTTGGTGTGTTGGTGTGTTGGTGTGTTGGTGTGTTGGTGTGTTGGTGTGTTGGTGTGTTGGTGTGTTGGTGTGTTGGTGTGTTGGTGTGTTGGTGTGTTGGTGTGTTGGTGTGTTGGTGTGTTGGTGTGTTGGTGTGTTGGTGTGTTGGTGTGTTGGTGTGTTGGTGTGTTGGTGTGTTGGTGTGTTGGTGTGTTGGTGTGTTGGTGTGTGCGCAACGCTGTATAGTAGAGCACGTGTGTGGAAAAGCGAACCTGGAGTCATTCCAGCCCGGAGTGTTCCTGTCAAGGTTTGAGAGCTGGCATCTGAAGAGCATGACTTTAAAAAAAACTGGCAGTGAACCTCCGACGAAACTCCAGTAACAGTTTTGAAGTGCGGACCTTCTCTGATGGGTCTGTATGCAAGTGCGATTGCGGCGTTCGATGGGGTGAGTTTGTTTATGTTTCGTTGGTGACCGTTCCGTTGCTACTAAGGTGGGGGTCCGAGTCTGTTTCGCTCCGGCTTGATGTTTGAGTCTGCTGTTATACCAGAGAGTCACCAATGATTAACCCTCGTGGTTTCAACAAGTGTGTGTGTGTGTGTGTGTGAACTCACCTGGACATCGTGACGTTGGCATGGAAACATATTCTAATACAGTGCAGGGGGCACGCGGGCTCCAACCAGACCGGTGCTAGCAAAGACACTGGCTGGATGCCTGTGATGACCAGTGGGACGCTACTGGACGGGCCTGGACGGGTTTTCAAAGTCGGTTTTCCGAAACTGGAGTTTGAAAGTCGGGCTCTCAGACAGCTACAACTTTGGACATCAGCTGACCGTACACAAGTAGAGATGGCACAGTCTTGTGCAGTCGTAGTCTGTTGCATGAGTTATTGCCCCAAGCCAACTCTGTGCGTGTGTGCACGCAAAAATCTGTTCATGACCCTATATAAATACCATCGATGCTTGCTGCTCACGACACAGCTGGGCGAGGCTCCCTTGCCCATTTGGAATCATGAACTCGTAAGTACGCATCCAAGACCCAGCAACAATGTTGCTAATGCCAAGCCACGTGAGAAGTCCAAGCACTTTTGGCAGGAAAATGCATCTGTCATGGCAAGACGCAGCTCGCGAAATCGCAGGTCGGTAATGACCCTCACGATGGTGAAGGCATCTATCTCTTTCAAGGCCTTGCGTTTGAGCTGATGCCATACATGCCGAAAGCAGCGACAACCACGCTAGCTATAGAGGCGCCCAGCTGCGCCTCGATCAACTTGGCATCCAGACTGCCTGTCATTTCTTCTATCCACTGGTCTTTGACACCACGCATCCACTCCAGGGTTGCCTCAGATCAGGGCAACTCAAGCAGCACGAATTCAATGGAGGGAGGTGTCACCAAGCTGCCCTGGAGCCAGTGGCGAATCCATCAAGGCACTCCTGGATCTCTGCCTTGAGGTCAGATGGTATCTGGGGCTGTCCTCCGGTACGGCAGTTCGTAGACCTTAACAGTTAACACGAAGTACGCAAGCTCTTGGGGTGGTTGCAAGGAGTTCATGGACAATTCTCACTGGTCCCTCAAGGCTGAAAAGAGACGTGACTCGTACCTGGGAATACAGCACCGCTCCTGTTTTGAAAGCACCGTGCGCTGAATGCCTTTGTATTGAGCATGCCTACGAGCGCAAGATGTACTGAAGCAGATACCTTCCTGTGCCCCCAGCTCCCATTCCTGACTGGAAACAGTTTCAGCTTTTGGCCAGCTTTCACCAGTTTGAACACATCAGAACAAGCAGCATCTGGTAATCCCGGTAATAGTCGCTCTGCTGGTGGGATCGTTACGAGATTACCATACCCTTACCATTTCCCTCTCACCGTTTCCTGCGGTCCTGGCTTCTGCAGCAGGAAGGCCAGAAGCACTGGGATGGCGCCACTGATGATGGTGTCCGCCAAGGCCTTCACTCAGCAGACCCGAAAAAGTGCAGATCACCGAACGGTGGGGAGCACGGGCGTACTACTCCAGCTGCTACTCTAACTCAAGGCACACGTGCTCCGAACTGGCCAAAGGCAGCAGAGTTCAGGCATCACACGTCCGCATGCTTCTTGAACAAACAAACCCCCGCTCACTCCGAACAGTTGGCACAGTGGGATATGCTAGCAGCATGCACACGTACTCTAGCTCGATCCCCACACGCTCCGGACGTGCGCAAAGAAATAGCTCGTTCGAGTGCGCTTCGACCAGAGCCCATGGGGAACACATCTCTGCATTCCATGATTTATACTAGTAGCTCAATAAGCACGATCTGCAGCCTGTGCGAAGTGGGGACGCAGGGAGTGCACGCATGTGCCCAAATTAACGCGGTGCGCAGGCAAGGAGCTGGGCATGAGCAGGTGCCGGTGGTGCTACTCAGTGCGTGCTGCGAACAGTGTTCTGGGAGCACTCACCTTGACTCTGACTCATCCGCACGCACTTCGAACCTCTCGCCGGAGAGCAACGTAATTTAGGTTGTCATATAACTACTCTTGAGCTGAAGAGCATTCCATGACCACTTCAAGAACGCGATGCTGCTGGGGGTCTTCTGCTTTTGAGAGCACAGCGGCGGGAAAGCAATGCTTTATTTCTGCAATGCCCACCAACCCCGACAGTTCTCGGAGGCTGCGTGATCAGGGAAGCCTACAGTGGCAAACAACGGCTGATTAGACTGCAGCTGCCTGGACTGGATACAGGTTCGCAAGGACCAAGAGGAGCACGAAAACAGTGGCGAACATGGGCAACACGAAGACCTCGCACCAGTGCTAGTGCTCCCTGATGCATCTTGCGATTTCCTGCACTTCCAGCTCTGGCCTTGAAGCGGCTGATGAGATTCTCTTGGCTCAGACCAAGTGCCCGCAGAATGGACAAGAGCAAATGCTCGCGCACGAGCCTCGGTGCAAGAACGCGCAACTCCACAAGGCAAATTGCCCGTCGAGCAATGCTTAAGGCTCATCTCTGACATGTGCTTGGAATTACGTACACTGGCAAGGGGCCCAACTTACGGCGCAGAATGCACGCCTGTTCCTGCCTGAAGCTCTAGGCTCTAGGTCTGATCAATCTTGTAATGGCTTGAGAGACAAGTTGTCGAGTGCGGGATGCCTGCGCGGGAAAGCTCGACACGAATCGGAAGGCGGGAGGGGCTCTGTTTAGCAGAGGCTCTCCAGCAGCTTTAGAAAGCTCGGCAAGGTGAGCTGTGTGGATCCGGCGGCCGGCAGGCTTTCCACCAGTAGGCGCATCGTTTCGCGGTTCACAACAGGATCAAAGAACCTGACATTCTGGCAGCAGACTGCAACTTCGCTTCGCAAGCTCTGCACACACCCGCCTGAACACCATTTGCAGCGAAACGTATTCTCCGTCTCCGCCCGCTGCGAGCACCTGGAAGATGTCGGCGTCGCTGCAGGTGGCCTGTAGGATGCGCTCAAAGCTACCGGAGACCTCAGTCTGCTTGCATCTGCATGACCATCGTTTTCCACCGAGGTTCTGCAACTCTTGTAAGATATGAAGCAACTGAGGGAGATGCAACTGCTGACATAGGCAGTCTGCCTAGGGAAAGTCGCTTGGCTAAGCAGGCCCACATCGGCTTCAAGCACGCTTCGGCCAACTTCTGCACCTCCACTGCGAAAGCTCGTCTCCACCGCCGCAGGGACATCAGCCGAGCCCCGATGCCGAGGATGAAGCTGAAAACAGTGGACGCGAGTGGCACGAAGCGTTTCGGCTGTACCACCACCCCGAAGACAAGCCAGCATAACATCGTGACAAAACAGATCCAGAGGACAACATAGAGCTGCAGAAATCCCAACCACGCCACAACCTTCATCAGAAAGTTGAGGGTTTTGCCCACACAGCGTTTTTTTGCTGTGCGAGTCTTCACGCTGCTCGCTTTGTCAGGCCTCAACAGATCATCACAAACGGAGACAAGCGTGATTGGCAGCTTCTCCGTGCAGTAAGCGTGCACAATGGAGCCGAGGAGGAGCACAGCCCAGGCTGAGCAGCTCACGGTAAGGACCTCCAGGGATCACGTGTGCTACGGCTGTGACGCATTCGGCGAATCCTGTGAGACTCGTTCAAGAGCCTTTATGCTACAACCTGCTACAATCATGGGTAACCTCTACCGTCTCTACTCACTCTGTGGCGAGGCACCGGGCTTGTCCTCAGCAGCACGCTCGACAGCTGTGGGAAACGCACGTTGAAGTGGGACATGGTGAGGCCATCCATGGGAGAGCGGCCCAGGAACGGTGCTGCGGAGACCTCAGAAATGCAGAGCAGAGCCAAAGGCCAGAATGCCATCAGGATGAGCAGAACGATGTGCAGCGAGACCGTGGCTGCATCAATGAGGGGCCAACCGGGCCGCAGAACAGGAACCGGTGGTGATTTGTCGTAGGACGTCACATCGAGCGCTTGGAAGGCCGCCTCTTCCATGGCAGCGACATTCACCAGCAGCGGGCGGAGCACATCAGATGATACGAACTGCAGACCTCCTGATGGCTCTCCGTCCTGGGACTTGGCCGGCAAGACAGAAATGCCGAGGTGTCGGAAGACCGCCAGCACGGCTGGATCGAAAAAATCCGGCTTCTGCACCGCCTCGAGACGCGTGGCATAGTGGTAGAGCTGGGCAGCGGCTTGCAAGCGCTCGACATCCTGTGCTTGCAGGACTTGGATAAAGGTCTGTCGCTCCCGGAAGGCAGAGAGCCAATTGCGTAAGGCCTCCCAGGAACGCAGACTGCAGCACCTTGCCAGGTGGGTGACCAGCCACCACTTCCGCCAGTTTTTCCAAGAGTCCCAGCTGTGGTGCCGCCTGATACGTGCAGGCAGCTTCCATGTCCAGAGCTTGCAGCCTTGGTGGATGTCGCTATGGCACCGGACGATGCAATGCGGCTGGGCCAGCAGCTCTGCCAAAGAAGGCCTCGTGGAGGTAACGATGAATGCGACTGCCGCAGACACCAGGGTCCAAGGTGAGGGCAGGACCAAAAGAGCGCGCCACTCCCACGCCATCTCTGCGACGAACGGATCACAGGTGGCCGGGGCGAGGAGCCCCTGCAAGCTGCGCACAAAGTCTGCGAAACATGGCATTTCCACTGGGAAAGCCTCACACGCTTGCTGCAGTGCAGCTTCCCCGAGCCGATGGACTAACCCGTGGTTGTCACTGGCGATCAGTGCATGGACGCTCCCATCCAGTAAGGCCAGCGCACCAGCTGCTGCTCGTCGCACACGCCAACCCCTGTCTCTGAGAGCCCTCTGCAGGTCACCTACTGCAGGCTCTGCTGCTGCACCTAACCTGCCCAATGCCTCAGCTGCTGCTCCTCGCACGCCCTCATCCCCGTCTCTGAGAGCCCTCTGCAGGTCACCTACTGCAGGCTCTGCTGCTGCACCTAACCTGCCCAATGCCTCAGCTGCTGCTCGTCGCACGTCTTTATCCCGGTCTCTGAGGGCCGTCTGCAGGTCACCTACTGCAGGCTCTGCTGCTGCACCTAACCTGCCCAATGCCTCAGCTGCTGCTCGTCGCACGTCCGCATCCCAGTGTCTGAGGGCCGTCTGCAGGTCACCTACTGCAGCTGCTGCACCTAACCTGCCCAATGCCTCAGCTGCTGCTCGTCGCGCGTCCGCATCCCAGTCTCTGAGGGCCGTCTGCAGGTCACCTACTGCAGGCTCTGCTGCTGCACCTAAGCTGCCCAATGCCTCAGCTGCTGCTCGTCGCACACGCCAACCCCCATCTCTGAGAACCATCTGCAGGTCACCTACTGCAGGCTCTGCTGCTGCACCTAACCTGCCCAATGCCTCAGCTGCTGCTCCTCGCATGCCCTCATCCCCGTCTCTGAGAGCCCTCAGCAGGTCACCTATTGCAGGCTCTGCTGCTGCACCTAACCTGCCCAATGCCTCAGCTGCTGCTCCTCGCACGCCCTCATCCCCGTCTCTGAGAGCCCTCAGCAGGTCACCTACTGCAGGCTTTGCTGCTGCACCTAACCTGCCCAATGCCGCAGCTGCTGCTCCTCGCACGCCCTCATCCCCGTCTCTGAGAGCCCTCTGCAGGTCACCTACTGCAGGCGCTGCTGCTGCACCTAAACTGCCCAATGCCTCAGCTGCTGCTCGTCGCACGTCTTTATCCCGGTCTCTGAGGGCCGTCTGCAGGTGACCTACTGCAGCTAACCTGCCCATTGCACCTACTGCAAACTCTGATGCTGCACCTAACCTGCCCAATGCCTCAGCTGCTGCTCGTCGCACACGCCAACCCCCATCTCTGAGAACCATCTGCAGGTCACCTACTGCAGGCTCTGCTGCTGCACCTAATCTGCCCAATGCCTCAGCTGCTGCTCGTCGCACGTCTTTATCCCGGTCTCTGAGGGCCGTCTGCAGGTGACCTACTGCAGCTAACGTGAACAATGCCACAGCTGCTGCTCCTCGCACGCCCTCATCCCCGTCTCTGAAAGCCCTCTGCAGGTCACCTACTGCAGGCTCTGCTGCTGCACCTAACCTGCCCAATGCCTCAGCTGCTGCTCGTCGCACGTCTTTATCCCGGTCTCTGAGGGCCGTCTGCAGGTGACCTACTGCAGCTAACCTGCCCAATGCCTCAGCTGCTGCTCGTCGCACGTCTTTATCCCCGTCTCTGAGAGCCCTCTGCAGGTCACCTACTGCAGGCTCTGCTGCTGCACCTAACCTGCCCAATGCCTCAGCTGCTGCTCGTCGCGCGTCCGCATCCCAGTCTCTGAGGGCCGTCTGCAGGTCACCTACTGCAGGCTCTGCTGCTGCACCTAAGCTGCCCAATGCCTCAGCTGCTGCTCCTCGCACGTCTTTATCCCGGTCTCTGAGGGCCGTCTGCAGGTCACCTGCTGCAGGCTCTGCTGCTGCACCTAACCTGCCCAATGCCTCAGCTGCTGCTCGTCGCACGTCTTTATCCCGGTCTCTGAGGGCCGTCTGCAGGTCACCTACTGCAGGCTCTGCTGCTGCACCTAACCTGCCCAATGCCTCAGCTGCTGCTCGTCGCACGTCCGCATCCCAGTGTCTGAGGGCCGTCTGCAGGTCACCTACTGCAGCTGCTGCACCTAACCTGCCCAATGCCTCAGCTGCTGCTCGTCGCGCGTCCGCATCCCAGTCTCTGAGGGCCGTCTGCAGGTCACCTACTGCAGGCTCTGCTGCTGCACCTAAGCTGCCCAATGCCTCAGCTGCTGCTCCTCGCACGTCTTTATCCCGGTCTCTGAGGGCCGTCTGCAGGTCACCTGCTGCAGGCTCTGCTGCTGCACCTAACCTGCCCAATGCCTCAGCTGCTGCTCGTCGCACGTCTTTATCCCGGTCTCTGAGGGCCGTCTGCAGGTCACCTACTGCAGGCTCTGCTGCTGCACCTAAACTGGCCAGTGCCTCAACTGCTTCTATTCGTGTCCCGACGTTGCGGCTGAGGGTGGCCATCTGCACATGCAGCAGTGGGGGAGAGCCTGCTGCACCTTCACCTTCTAGTGCTAAGGCTAGTGCTCTTCGCACAGGCACATGTTCATCTCCAATCGTCAGGGACGCCGCCACTGCAACTGAGTATACTGGGTATGCAGATCCCACCTCTGATGCTGCCTCTATCACAGCAGTGGCCCATTCTAGAGCCTTAACTGTTTGCGCAATACAAGCTATTTCTATGAGAGCCCTTGCAAGCTCTGCAGTGAGAAAGTGCAGCTCTTCATTCCCCGCCGTAAGGATTCTGGCTAACGGGCCATCGTTTGCTGCAACTATTCTCGGATGCAGTTGATGAATCAATGTTGCAACTAGCACCCTCATGGAGATTGATTTCGGGAATGCTGAGGTCCTTCGCCGAGCTAGATTCCGCAAGGTGCGCCCAAATGTTGGCCGCATGCGCTGCTGCATGTAGATAAGGCCCCCGCAAGTGGCAAATGCAGATAGGATCCCGAGGAACGCTGTCAAGCACGATGCGACAATAAGCTTCGTGGCATCTGAGGACTGTTGGCCTAAATCCTGACCATCATAGAGCAACCGACTCCCCTCCGCCTGCCTGGCAGCGTCACCTCCAAAAAAACGTAAAACAGGTCTGGATGCCACAATTTGTGAGATGGCACGGGCCGTGCTCGCGGCAGCATCGACACCCCCTTCGCAACTGTCAACTCTGATGAAGATCTTTGCTGGTCGGCCGGGAAACAATCCAAGAGAAGCCGCTGACATCAGCCACGGGGAGATGCCTGCCAAAGAGCTGAGCTCAAACAAGCGTCGTCTCAATCATGGAAACCAGAATTCGTATGCTTCCAGCATTCCCACTCTGCAACATGCTTGTTCGCTACGTGGGCTTGAAGGAAGATATACTCTGCACACCACTACAAAAACTGCAGTCATTTGAGGCACAATGGGGGCAGGTTGAGGGTAAGCACTCGTAGGCTGGTCACTCTGTGGGGTTTTGAGCAATACCGCGGGGTGGGCACTCCAAGACAAACTTGGGCTCTCCGGGCAGACACTCGGTTGGGTCGGGGTTGGGCACCCTGGAAACTCCAGGGTTGGCGAAAATGGGTCACGGGAAGAGACAATGTCATCTCGGAATCCAAGAACCCCACATTGATGGTGGGAAAGAACAAGTCTGAAGAGCAAGCCTGAAGAGCAAGCGCCACGACACAGCAAAGCGCAAGCAGATACAGCAACTTGACAAAGCTGAGCCTAAGAATTCGCTGGAAGGCAGGAGGACAAAGCGCTGCTCCAGGGCCGGCTTGACGAAACGAGTGTGCCGCGCACTGCCCTTTACCAGCACGATGTAATTGTAATCCTCAGCAGCTGCCTCCAGCTCAACAACACTCTCGTTGTGCAACACGATCTGCCTACTATTCTCTGGAAGGAGCGGCGCTGATGTGTTGCGAAGGCTCAACTTGCCTCCGATGTCCAGCTCCACTGTCCAATTTGTGCTGTTTAGATCGGAGGCCTGAACTCCGATCAAGCAAAGGGCGTCTGCCCGCGCTTGCACAGCGTGCTGTATGTCCAGGGAGACATCCGCATCTCCATCAAGTAGCTTGATGGCAATGGAAGGCAACTCGATCAACTCCAAGCTGCCCAGCACAAGGTTGGACCATAGGTGGCCCATGGCACTTGAGAAGTTGAACTTGTCCGAGATCCTCACGTTGGTCACTGCATCCATGTACCCATTGGCAGTCACATCCAAACGGGCCTGGGAAGCTGCAACCCGTGAATCATATCGGAGGGTGGTAGTAGGGGTGCAGGAAGTACTACCGGTAGTAGCTACATGCACAGAAAACCAAGCATGAACAAGCGAAATCACGCAAGCACAGGCAAGAACCACAAACCTCGGGGCTGAGCATCTCCCTCGTTCGCGAAACTCAGGCGCCGACAAAACTGCCCTGCGCATGTAAAGTGCACTCACCATGGCATTCAACGTTAACTGTGCTGTTTGGTAGCATGAGCAGCCAGAGCTCGCAGGCTTCCAAGACTGTAGCGGACGTTGACACGTTGCCGGCGCTCATAGCAGCTGCTGCTCCTTCACTCCAAATTTTCAACTGGCCCTGCCCCGCGCTACCTGAAAACCAAGCTGGTTCTGCAGTAAACTGCTGACAGTCGTTGCAGTCAGTGCTCTTCACAAAGAGGGCACAGGAGTCAGCCCTGATGGACATGTCCAAGCCTGGATCGAATTTTCTCTCGGTGTACGCACCTGTGTTGATGGCAAGCAGGTCGGGAAGGAACCCCAAAACGGCTGCTGATCCCACGGCGAGAACCAACAGAAGAAGCCGAATGATGCATCGAACAGTTCGAGCGGAGGCCGGACAGGACAGCAGCCTCTCTGAGCGACTTGTGCTCCAGAGGAACAGAGCAGCATGCCCAGCCAGAAGTAAGCCCGTGCCTGTCAAATCTTGCTCATCCGAAATCTCATACGTCAACAGGGAGCCAGCACCATTGATGACAGCAGAAAAAAGCGCAACTTGACGAAGGTGGCTGAGCCCCATGTGGGAGCTGATGCTCAGTGCCTGACTAAGAAGCGCTAGCATGAGGGCGCCCACAGTCAGTGCAATCAGTCGCAACCTGGTGTTGCCAAAGGCTTCGCTTTGAATGGCCATGGCGACAGCGAGGAGCTTCACAGGCCGCTCGAGAAGAAGGAACCAGCCGTGAGTGCTAAGCCTCGCTGGTCTGAACTCCTCCCCGAGATGTATGCGCTGCGCACCAAGCTCAATTGTCAGTCCCATCAGAAATCCGGCTGGCAGCACAGCCACCAGGACCAAGCTTGCAGCCCAAGCCATCGCAGAATGGACTCCGGTCCAACACTGCAGCTCCTGGTTCCCGGCCCAGACCATGCCAAGCTCATCCTGCTTGCAAACAAAGACTTCCAGGTTGGCTTGCGTGTAGCCGATGAGAGTGGAAGTAACAAAGAGCGCGACTTTGAGGTCTGCAGGGGCTTCACCAGGCTCTTGCATCATCCACGAGAGTCCAAGGTCACTTATCTTGCTCTGGATGCGTTCCGAATCATTTGCTGCTTCTTCTTTCTTCTTGTTTGGGTCAGGATTATGATCATGCCCTTCGCCTATCCATATGGCGACAAGCCGTGGCAGGAGCATCAGCGCAGTAAGCCTGACCGATGCAAACAAAACGCAGCAAAATAAAAGGACATTGGCCAAAAGAAAACCTGCCACTTGCACAGCCTCAGCTGGCACGAAGGGCAAGGCAAGCCGTCCTAAGGCGAAAAAAGCGTTCAACAGATCCTTCACGGCTGCCGGGAGCAGTAGCGAAGGAACGTTGAAGGCAAGAGCTGACAGCTGATACCAGTCTGCCAAGGCGGCAAACAGGTGCCATCCCCAGAGAGGGTCCTGCTCGGCCGAGGCCGTCTCCAACCTGTGAAGGTCTTCATCGAGCTGGGCCACGGTAAAGGACTCATCTGAACCTGGAGGATAGTTGTTGCTGAGTATGATTGTCCAGACTGTCAGGATGATGGAAGCAATGAAGACCAGGTTCGCTGCCAGAACTGCCGCCGCACTCATCGGCCCAAGCCAGATGCAGGTGAGGAAGGGCCATGCCACGATCAGAAGACAAAGGCAACCCACTGCCACTGCTCTGCAAATTCGGCGGTAGCGCACACGACCATGCATGTTTTTCGAGCCAGCATTTACAACTATAGCCAGAATGCCAAAACCCAAGGGAAGAACCACCGGGGATGCTCCAGCAAGAACAAGGCCCAGAGCCAAGCTTACGACCACTGCTCCCAAGAAAAGGAGCGCCAGTGCAGACAGTCGGCAAAGATGCTGCAGGCATATTGCCATGACGGTTGGCATGACCCTTGCGGGGGTTGCTTAGTACGTCACAGTTCACCTGGATATGTCTATGCTGTGGAAGGGATGTTCAGGAGGATACTTGACCTGCAGCAGGACCACGACAATTTTCGACTAGACTAATTACAGCCGTTTGAGCCCAGCGCATGCAAAGAGGTGGAAGCAACCCAAGTCCATGTTAGTGTTGAGAGCTTGGGGTTTAGGGTTGAGGATCAATCCCAACAGCTTCTTCGGGTTCCTGTCTTGGTGACTCGTCCGCATAAGCTGAGAATTTCTGCAGGAAACGCCTTATGAGATTTTAAGAAATGTTGAAGGCGAAGGGTCCTCGTTTGATGCTGCACAGAGAGGCTGCCTCGCATGGTGCAGATCCTTCTATGTTGACATTGAAAACTTCAAGAAACTCTGAGGCCCAACGACAGCCTGAATCAACCTGCCTATGGAATGTCACTGCGTTTAGAGTTTGCTCTCTCCCCCGGAACTTCCACCCTTACTACAAGACAAACGATGCCGTACATATCTGCACTACCTACATGGTACAGCTCCTCAGGTATCAATCAATAGCGCTTGGCTGTATTTCAACATGGCGCTGGCACGTCAGCTTTTTGTTTCAGGGGTCTTCTGTTGATGGTTTGAAAAAAGGTCGCCTCACAACTGTACCACTGCAGATGAGACCATCCATTGCCTGAATCCTCGCGCTCTTGGGCAAAAATTGCAGATGAGCTGATCGGATTGCAATAACCATCACAAGATCTTGAGAATGCGGAAGCATATCATAATGTCAGTGCTGGCTCAAATTGCATAGCGTACGACAGGCCTGCTTGCGATGGACGATCTGCATTGGTGGAGCTCCCGTGTGACGTGGATGCCCGCTCCATCGGTTCATAAACCCTTTCACGAGTCCACCTCACTCGGACCCCCTCTGCATTCCACCCCACCACCTCTCCGCAGGCCTTCATACCTCCATCACTCCACTGTTGTGCCCTTCTCCTTCCACTCCCCCAGCAGAACTCCGCAGCCGGGCAACTCATGGAACTTCAGAGATTCTATGAAAGCTCCTGAGTTCTGATTGGGCTGCAGCTCGTTTTGTATCTTGTCCCTCAAGCCCACTCCGCCCACTTAACCATTCGGGGTTTCCGAAAGTAGGGGTGCCCTTTTTGGGCACGTTCCATAACAAAGGACTGTAGTATTTGGGGGTATGTTAGGGTACCCCTCCTATATTGGGAAATGCCCATTTGGGCTCAATACTCAGATTCGGCTTCGACCACGCACGGCCGCTTCCCGGAATCCATCCACCCGCTAAGGCTGCCAAACTTGCCGCTGGCCCAAAGCCTCAACGTATCTCAACGTTTTCATCACGCGTACCATTCGAACTAGAACGCAATGGAGAAAGCGTTCAACTGTTCAACGCATGGCCAGGTGCCAGTTGCGGCAGAAAGCGCGCGCTGTTGCGTGCAGAATCACTCCAAGGTTTGATCTCAGCAATATGTCCGGAAAGGGTCCGAGAGTCCTTCCGGTTTAGGGTTGGAGGTGTCGGTCAAGCAGCGATTTGGGCTACTTAAGCTTGCCCGTCAAGTTGAGAGGAAACAACACCTTTGCAGCCTGAACTCCAAAACCGCCTGGAACCCCATACACTTCAATCCCCCGCTGCCGCATTAGCTCGCAGCAAGAGGGCTCAGCCAGTCGGTCTCGCAGGGTAAAGGGGGACGGAGGAGGTGTGGTCGTGGAAAGTGATTGGGCACTGTGGAATGGCCCGGACGGTGGGCTTTTTTGGACGGGCTGGATTACATGAAGTGTTTGTTTTGGTTGCAGCTTGAGTAACGTTGGATTCAACCTGGCTACCTTCGCCCTGGCAACCGCAAACTCCGAGGGAGCAAATGATTTGCTGGGTGGGAGCGGGGCAGGTATAGAGCGGGGGCGAGGTGCCTAGAGGCTCGCTCGTTTGCCTGGCCGTGCTTTGCGTTCCCCGTCACAAGGCAAGTGCCGCGTTGCGCCGCCTCGTTTGCCTCCCAGGGAGAGGTGTCGGCGGGTGGCGCACCATCATCGAGGGTGAGCCATGCTTGGGCGCAAGGGTCGGCGTGCCTGCGGGGGCTGCTCCCTTACTCCTGGGAGGGCCAGGCGCACTGTGATCTTGGTGCCATATATAGCTGGCCTCCACAGCCCTCAAGGGGCAGGGGGGTCCCGCGACTCCATCGGCAACGCAGGCTGGGTGTTCATAAGGGACATCTTCTTGGAGGTCCGGCTTACGGTTTGGTTCGAATGCAGGCACGTGTCCCCAAAGCTCTGTAAGATATTGATGAGCACCATGTTGCGGCTGCACCTTCTGATACGGTGCAAGAGGGAAAGGTGAAGGGCCGATGCAGGTCAACATTGGCCAAAACCAAGATTCCGGCAGTGTTGCAAGGAATCCCCTGTCGCCATTTGACTCACCGCATCCTATAATACTCAAGCAGATGACGGATATCCTGGAAGTCTTGTGGACCCACAGGCACTTTCATGAGCCTGAAACGGTCAAAAATCACCGCAGTCGCAGGGTGTATCGGCCAAGAGGGACGGTGCGGAGGATCACCAGACCGATATGAGCGCGCGGAAGCCCTCAAAGAAGCAGAAGTGATGATGCAGCTGGCGGGCCTTCAGGCACGCACCTCACTGCCGTGTGGTAGCACCTGCGGCAGTTGAACCGAGCAGTGACTCACCCCCACGTAGACGTAGCACCGCTTCCCATAAGGCACTGCTCGAATCATCGGAACTGCCTTCAGCTGCACAACGGGGGCCACTCTGGCAGTTTCCCCCATCCTTCCCGCGGAAGGTGACGAAACCGTCGCTACGATGGTCGGGCCACAGAACACGGCCCAACAGCTCTCCAATTGGTTGGTAACTACCAAGCCTATGAGGACATGTCGGAGGGCGTCAAGGGCCAGCTCAGCATGGACATCAAATTCACACTAACGCCTTTTCTCTACGCACATCTTTCAGCGAAACTGGGTATTTGCCCACTCCCAGGACCTTGTGCGCCTCCGTGACAGAGCGTAGCTCAAGGCTTTTATCGGTCCGATGGCGGATCTCTGCCGATGAGGGCTTGTTGATGAGGCAGGACTCACACGGTAGAATGACAACACAGGTTCGCTCACGGTCTCCCCGTAATACCGGTGCTGCGCACAGTGCAGCGAAGCAGTTTATGTACAGCCGCCAAGGCTGCTTTAACGGTCTGCAGTCAACCGAGCGGCTACTACCGGCCTGTTCTGCAGAGTTTCCAAGCACAAGGGCTTGTCAAGAGTTTTCCAAATGTTTCCTAAGGTTTCTTCAGGGTTTGTCAAAGTTTGCCAAAAATCTCTGAGTGCTTTCCAAAAAATCTTGAAGATTTCTTAAAAGGTTTCCTGACGGCTTCCTGCAAATTCGCAAGGGTTTGAGGGTTTCTCCAGGGAATCCCTAGGATTTCGCAAGGACTTCGCACAGGTTTCCGCAGGTTTCGCAAGGGTTTCCGACGGGTTTGGTGAATTTGTTGAAGGTTTTCCAGAGGGTTTCCGGTTTCGTGCAGATTTCGCAAGGCATGCCAAGATACTGCCAAAAGTTTTCTCAGATTTTCTTGAAGGTTCTTCATTCTTGATCTGCGAATAAAAAATCCTGCATTAGACGGAGAGTGTTCTCGTCCGTGGTCGGCAAGGCACGCCTCAAATCCAATGGTGGGAGTGACACCGGCATCACCAGAACACGCAAGCGCCCAACACCGACAAACACCCACACTCTACGCCCAACAACATCCTAGACAACACGCTCCTGCTCTGTACCCAGGACGACCACCAACCGGATGCCTTCAGGCACCAGGCCCCTTACTCACTAACGCAGCTGAATGGCAGACGAGTCAAAGTCTGCAAGCTGAGCACTCTGCTCTGGAACATGATAAGAGTCAGTCGCCTGCTGTCCTCCCCGATTGGAGTGGAGGCACTGACCCAATGCAGATCGCACGGGGATGGCCGAGGTGGTGAGAACAGAAGGGCACCATTGAAACGTTTCAAAGCGAAACTTGCTCCACGCAACAAGTTCAACTCCAATATCACTCAAGCCACCGCATATGCATTTCTTTTGGAAATCTGTTGGCAAATAAAAAAAGCAATTTAGCCAGAGAAGGTGTCAGATTCGAGATCCGTTGGACATGTTGCGTTGTCTCTTTCATGCAAGTGACCGCCTGCGCCTTTTTGGTTCTCTCAGAATTCCAAGAGGGAGGGGGAATCCCTGGAAGGTCAACGTTACGAAGGCAACTAACAACCATGTTTCCATGCCAGTCGGTGCAAGTGTAGCGTCGATCGGTTCCCTGACCAATCAGCATGCGAACACCTCTAAAGTGTGTTCGCTGGGTTAGCTAGCTCGCAACTCCTGGATCTTGGCAGCCAACAGCTTAGGACTCAGGAGCAAATTTCTCGGCCCACGATGCCTGAGAGGAAATGCTTGGATGTCGTTTTTCGACTCAAAGTTTGGAGTTTGGGTTTTGGGGTTTTGGGGTTTAGGGTCAGGTTTTTTGGGTTTGCTGACAAGAGGCGGACATGCTGGATGTGGGGCATGGGGTGGATTTGCTGCGAGGGCGCAAACTGCTGCGTTCTTGGAGATGGAGAGTAGACTTACACTCCTTCTCATTCGGTGCCTTCCCACAGAACTCAAACAGCCCGTTCTGGAGAACATGAATCAGCAGACCATACAAGTTTGGAGCTCCTAGAGGGGATCCTCGAAAGCAGCAGCCTGGAGGACCGCAGGAAATAAAATCCCTGCAGGGGTTCATTCGACATATGGACTCCGCACCAACAGCTAGAGACTTAGGAATCCTTGAGGAGGTAGAAGCTGGCACGCGCAAGAGCAGGTACTCTGGGGTTGCCTGGAATAGCCTCTATGAGGAGCTGCAGGCGTTGAGTTCCTTGGTGAAAACGTTGGAACGCCGCAGTGACACATTCCGCACAGCTGGGCTTGCTACGAACTCGTCCGGAAATCATACGACCTACGGAAGGAGTTAGCAAGATGGTGCAGCTTGTGGAACAACAACAACTACGATTACTACAGGGGAGGCCCACGCACGCGAAGCCAGAATTGTTGAGATTTTTCGACCCCAGATTTGGACTCGCGCAAACTGGCAACTTTTGCAAACATTGTTTGCAAAAGTTGCCAGTTTGCGCGAGTCCAAATCTGGGGTCATGTGTATGCGATATTGCAAGGCCTCTGAGGCCTCACCCTGCGGGGTCCGAGGCCTTCCGACACCTCCCGAGGCCTCACTCATAGGGTTTCGAGGCCTTCCGAGGCCTCCCGAGGCCTCACTCATGGGGTTTCGAGGCCTTTCGGGGCCTCGCGAGGCCTCCACAAAATCCCAAAACCCTTTAGCTTGAAAGATTACGAGGCCTCGGGGACCGGGGCTTATAATACTATTAAAGGGGTCCCCGCAAGGCCTCGAGCCCGGACGAACCCTGGCTGCCTCTCTTCTGAAGTCTCTTCTTTCTTTCACGTGAAAAGAATTTTAAGCCGCAGCTGGCTCCAAGTCCTCTTCATTCTCACTCTATTCAAAACATCGCGACGGACCTCGAAGGGGCCTCGACCGCTTAAGATGATCCTGCAAAAGCTGTTCTTGCTGCCGCAAGCTTAACTTCAGACTTCTCGACGGGCCTCAAATAAGTCCTCGATGATCCTGAGCTTTCAAAGATTTCAAAGGGCATGCGAAAGGTGACATTGCAAGCTGATGTCGGTCTCCAGCGGGCAAGCAAACAAAATCACGCCCTGTTCAATGGAGGAGGCCTCGGACCGGCCTCCAAAGGCTTGGAAGCCTTCAGCAAAGTCTGAGGCTCGAAGATAATGTTGCGTGTAAGGCAAGTAAACGCTCCCAACCATTTAAACCTTAACGCCTTAACGTGTACCTGGGAGGTCCGGACCGGACGTCTCAATTCTTGACACAAGTTCCAACGCCAAGTTCAGCGCCGCAGAAGCTTCTTTGCCATCTTCGCACTGCGTGCCAAGATAGAAACACCTGAGTTCAAGCAGTAAGCACTGAAAAAAAGCATCCGAGTTCCATGTGTGGGCGGAGTCGGTGGAGTTCATGTAAGCGGAGTCGGCGGAGTCCTTCCAAAGTGGAATTCCCCTTAGAACGGCAGCGGAGTCGAGGTGAGCCCGTTTTAAACATACAATGGTTTTTAAACCGGGGAAGACACGACTCCGCTACATGTGTACCATCCCTCGTGCACCAATCCTGCAACATCTACGCTAAGATTCTATGGGGTGGGGGGTAATCTTGCTTCTTGAATCACATTTGAGAACTGCAAAGCTGCGCAAAAGTTGCTCTCCGTGTTCACTGCAAGTGACCTGAAGAAATCTCACAAATCCCACCTGACATCGTGCCCATTTTATGCACCCCAAACTGACACATTTTTTGAGACGTCCAGCGCAGTCCCCCTAGGTTCACGGTCGATCCGTTAATCGTCAGCCGACGCCGCGCCAGACGTGAACCGACGGTCACGCCGGACTAACGCTCAATTGTAAATGAGAGGAAGTAGGAACGACACGAGGACTCAGCGTCCGTCATCTAGCCTATATGGGAAATCTGGGCCCCACTTCTGGGGCTAAATTTTGACCCAGAGCTGAATCTGGGCGGCCCCACTTTTGGGGCCGTCTGCAAAAGAAAAGTGACTTCAGGCGGCCCCAAAAATGGGGCCCCAAATGCCTTCCAGGAGGCCGCCTGACGACCCCGTCTTCGGACCCAGCAGGTTGAGATTTTGGGACACACCATCTGCGAAGTTAAACTCATAAGTTTCGGTGCGCTACATCACTGACCGGCGGCTGATTGCGCAAAACCCTCACGATTTCTGCAGCCGTCAGCAATCTTCCCTGAGCCAACTGGCAACCTGGGAGGTCCGGACCGGACGTCTCAATTCTTGACACAAGTTCCAACGCCAAGTTCAGCGCCGCAGAAGCTTCTTTGCCATCTTCGCACTGCGTGCCAAGATAGAAACACCTGAGTTCAAGCAGTAAGCACTGAAAAAAAGCATCCGAGGTCCATGTGTGGGCGGAGTCGGTGGAGTTCATGTAAGCGGAGTCGGCGGAGTCCTTTCAAAGTGGAATTCCCCTTAGAACGGCAGCGGAGTCGAGATGAGCCCGTTTTAAACATACAATGGTTTTTAAACCGGGGAAGACACGACTCCGCTACATGTGTACCATCCCTCGTGCACCAATCCTGCAACATCTACGCTAAGATTCTATGGGGTGGGGGGTAATCTTGCTTCTTGAATCACATTTGAGAACTGCAAAGCTGCGCAAAAGTTGCTCTCCGTGTTCACTGCAAGTGACCTGAAGAAATCTCACAAATCCCACCTGACATCGTGCCCATTTTATGCACCCCAAACTGACACATTTTTTGAGACGTCCAGCGCAGTCCCCCTAGGTTCACGGTCGATCCGTTAATCGTCAGCCGACGCTGCGCCAGACGTGAACCGACGGTCACGCCGGACTAACGCTCAATTGTAAATGAGAGGAAGTAGGAACGACACGAGGACTCAGCGTCCGTCATCTAGCCTATATGGGAAATCTGGGCCCCACTTCTGGGGCTAAATTTTGACGCAGAGCTGAATCTGGGCGGCCCCACTTTTGGGGCCGTCTGCAAAAGAAAAGTGACTTCAGGCGGCCCCAAAAATGGGGCCCCAAATGCCTTCCAGGAGGCCGCCTGACGACCCCGTCTTCGGACCCAGCAGGTTGAGATTTTGGGACACACCATCTGCGAAGTTAAACTCATAAGTTTCGGCGCGCTACATCACTGACCGGCGGCTGATTGCGCAAAACCCTCACGATTTCTGCAGCCGTCAGCAATCTTCCCTGAGCCAACTGGCAACCTGGGAGGTCCGGACCGGACGTCTCAATTCTTGACACAAGTTCCAACGCCAAGTTCAGCGCCGCAGAAGCTTCTTTGCCATCTTCGCACTGCGTGCCAAGATAGAAACACCTGAGTTCAAGCAGTAAGCACTGAAAAAAAGCATCCGAGTTCCATGTGTGGGCGGAGTCGGTGGAGTTCATGTAAGCGGAGTCGGCGGAGTCCTTCCAAAGTGGAATTCCCCTTAGAACGGCAGCGGAGTCGAGGTGAGCCCGTTTTAAATATACAATGGTTTTTAAACCGGGGAAGACACGACTCCGCTACATGTGTACCATCCCTCGTGCACCAATCCTGCAACATCTACGCTAAGATTCTATGGGGTGGGGGGTAATCTTGCTTCCTGAATCACTTTTAAGAACTGCAAAGCTGCGCAAAAGTTGCTCTCCGTGTTCACTGCAAGTGACCTGAAGAAATCTCACAAATCCCACCTGACATCGTGCCCATTTTATGCACCCCAAACTGACGCATTTTTTGAGACGTCCAGCGCAGTCCCCCTAGGTTCACGGTCGATCCGTTAATCGTCAGCCGACACCGTGCCAGACGTGAACCTACGGTCGCGCCGGACTACCGCTCAATTGTAAATGAGAGGAAGTAGGAACGACACGAGGACTCAGCATCCGTCATCTGGCCTATATGGGAAATCTGGGCCCCGCTTCTGGGGCTAAATTTCGACCCAGAGCTGAATCTGGGCGGCCCCGCTTTTGGGGCCGTCTGCAAGAGAAAAATGACTTCAGGCGGCCCCAAAAATGGGGCCCCGCATGCCTTCCAGGAGGCCGCCTGGCGACCCCGTCTCCGGACCCACCAGGTAGAGATTTTGGGACACACCATCTGCGAAGATAAACTCACAAGTTTCGGCACGCTACATCACTGACCGGCGACAAATTACAAAAAACCCTCACGATTTCTGCCGCCGTCAGCAATCTTCCCTGAGCAAATTGGCAACCTGGCAGGTCCGGGCCGGACGTCTCAATTCTTGACATAAGTTCCGATGCCAAATTCAGCAAAAGCTTCTTTGCCATCTTCGCGCTGCGCGCCAAGATAGAAACACCTGAGTTCAAGCAATAGGCACTGAAACAAAGGAATCCGAGTTACATATGTGGGCGGAGTCGGTGGAGTTCATGTAAGCGGAGTCGGCGGAATCCTTCTAAGATGGAATTCCCCTTAGAACGGCAGCGGAGTCGAGGTGAGCCCGTTTTAAATATACAATGGTTTTTAAACCGGGGAAGACACGACTCCGCTACATGTGTACCATCCCTCGTGCACCAATCCTGCAACATCTACGCTAAGATTCTATGGGGTGGGGGGTAATCTTGCTTCTTGAATCACATTTGAGAACTGCAAAGCTGCGCAAAAGTTGCTCTCCGTGTTCACTGCAAGTGACCTGAAGAAATCTCACAAATCCCACCTGACATCGTGCCCATTTTATGCACCCCAAACTGACACATTTTTTGAGACGTCCAGCGCAGTCCCCCTAGGTTCACGGTCGATCCGTTAATCGTCAGCCGACGCCGCGCCAGACGTGAACCGACGGCCACGCCGGACTAACGCTCAATTGTAAATGAGAGGAAGTAGGAACGACACGAGGACTCAGCGTCCGTCATCTAGCCTATATGGGAAATCTGGGCCCCACTTCTGGGGCTAAATTTTGACCCAGAGCTGAATCTGGGCGGCCCCACTTTTGGGGCCGTCTGCAAAAGAAAAGTGACTTCAGGCGGCCCCAAAAATGGGGCCCCAAATGCCTTCCAGGAGGCCGCCTGACGACCCCGTCTTCGGACCCAGCAGGTTGAGATTTTGGGACACACCATCTGCGAAGTTAAACTCATAAGTTTCGGTGCGCTACATCACTGACCGGCGGCTGATTGCGCAAAACCCTCACGATTTCTGCAGCCGTCAGCAATCTTCCCTGAGCCAACTGGCAACCTGGGAGGTCCGGACCGGACGTCTCAATTCTTGACACAAGTTCCAACGCCAAGTTCAGCGCCGCAGAAGCTTCTTTGCCATCTTCGCACTGCGTGCCAAGATAGAAACACCTGAGTTCAAGCAGTAAGCACTGAAAAAAAGCATCCGAGGTCCATGTGTGGGCGGAGTCGGTGGAGTTCATGTAAGCGGAGTCGGCGGAGTCCTTTCAAAGTGGAATTCCCCTTAGAACGGCAGCGGAGTCGAGATGAGCCCGTTTTAAACATACAATGGTTTTTAAACCGGGGAAGACACGACTCCGCTACATGTGTACCATCCCTCGTGCACCAATCCTGCAACATCTACGCTAAGATTCTATGGGGTGGGGGGTAATCTTGCTTCTTGAATCACATTTGAGAACTGCAAAGCTGCGCAAAAGTTGCTCTCCGTGTTCACTGCAAGTGACCTGAAGAAATCTCACAAATCCCACCTGACATCGTGCCCATTTTATGCACCCCAAACTGACACATTTTTTGAGACGTTCAGCGCAGTCCCCCTAGGTTCACGGTCGATCCGTTAATCGTCAGCCGACGCTGCGCCAGACGTGAACCGACGGTCACGCCGGACTAACGCTCAATTGTAAATGAGAGGAAGTAGGAACGACACGAGGACTCAGCGTCCGTCATCTAGCCTATATGGGAAATCTGGGCCCCACTTCTGGGGCTAAATTTTGACCCAGAGCTGAATCTGGGCGGCCCCACTTTTGGCCGTCTGCAAAAGAAAAGTGACTTCAGGCGGCCCCAAAAATGGGGCCCCAAATGCCTTCCAGGAGGCCGCCTGACGACCCCGTCTTCGGACCCAGCAGGTTGAGATTTTGGGACACACCATCTGCGAAGTTAAACTCGCAAGTTTCGGCGCGCTACATCACTGACCGGCGGCTGATTGCGCAAAACCCTCACGATTTCTGCAGCCGTCAGCAATTCTCTGAGCCAACTGGCAACCTGGGAGGTCCGGGTCGGACGTCTCAATTCTTGACATAAGTTCCGACGCCAAGTTCAGCGCCGCAGAAGCTACTGAAAAAAGCATCCGAGTTCCATGTGTGGGCGGAGTCGGTGGAGTTCATGTAAGCGGAGTCGGCGGAGTCCTTCCAAAGTGGAATTCCCCTTAGAACGGCAGCGGAGTCGAGGTGAGCCCGTTTTAAATATACAATGGTTTTTAAACCGGGGGAAGACACGACTCCGCTACATGTGTACCATCCCTCGTGCACCAATCCTGCAACATCTACGCTAAGATTCTATGGGGTGGGGGGTAATCTTGCTTCCTGAATCACATTCGAGAACTGCAAAGCTGCGCAAAAGTTGCTCTCCGTGTTCACTGCAAGTGACCTGAAGAAATCTCACAAATCCCACCTGACATCGTGCCCATTTTATGCACCCCAAACTGACACATTTTTTGAGACGTCCAGCGCAGTCCCCCTAGGTTCACGGTCGATCCGTTAATCGTCAGCCGACGCCGCGCCAGACGTGAACCGACGGTCACGCCGGACTGACGCTCAATTGTAAATTGTAAATGAGAGGAAGTAGGAACGACACGAGGACTCAGCGTCCATCATCTGGCCTGTATGGGAAATCTGGGCCCCACTTCTGGGGCTAAATTTTGACCCAGAGCTGAATCTGGGCGGCCCCACTTTTGGGGCCGTCTGCAAAAGAAAAGTGACTTCAGGCGGCCCCAAAAATGGGGCCCCAAATGCCTTCCAGGAGGCCGCCTGACGACCCCGTCTTCGGACCCAGCAGGTTGAGATTTTGGGACACACCATCTGCGAAGTTAAACTCATAAGTTTCGGTGCGCTACATCACTGACCGGCGGCTGATTGCGCAAAACCCTCACGATTTCTGCAGCCGTCAGCAATCTTCCCTGAGCCAACTGGCAACCTGGGAGGTCCGGACCGGACGTCTCAATTCTTGACACAAGTTCCAACGCCAAGTTCAGCGCCGCAGAAGCTTCTTTGCCATCTTCGCACTGCGTGCCAAGATAGAAACACCTGAGTTCAAGCAGTAAGCACTGAAAAAAAGCATCCGAGGTCCATGTGTGGGCGGAGTCGGTGGAGTTCATGTAAGCGGAGTCGGCGGAGTCCTTTCAAAGTGGAATTCCCCTTAGAACGGCAGCGGAGTCGAGATGAGCCCGTTTTAAACATACAATGGTTTTTAAACCGGGGAAGACACGACTCCGCTACATGTGTACCATCCCTCGTGCACCAATCCTGCAACATCTACGCTAAGATTCTATGGGGTGGGGGGTAATCTTGCTTCTTGAATCACATTTGAGAACTGCAAAGCTGCGCAAAAGTTGCTCTCCGTGTTCACTGCAAGTGACCTGAAGAAATCTCACAAATCCCACCTGACATCGTGCCCATTTTATGCACCCCAAACTGACACATTTTTTGAGACGTCCAGCGCAGTCCCTAGGTTCACGGTCGAGCCGTTAATCGTCAGCCGACGCTGAAGTCACTTTTCTTTTGCAGACGGCCCCCAAAGTGGGGCCGCCCAGATTCAGCTCTGGGGGCTAGATGACGGACGCTAAGTCCTCGTGTCGTTCCTACTTCCTCTCATTTACAATTGAGCGCCAGTCCGGCGTGACCGTCGGTTCACGTCTGGCGCGGGCGGCCCCAAAAATGGGGCCCCAAATGCCTTCCAGGAGTTGACGACCCCGTCTTCGGACCCGCAGGTTGAGTTTTTGGGACACACCATCTGCGAAGTTAAACTCATAAGTTTCGGTGCGCTACATCACTGACCGGCGGCTGATTGCGCAAAACTCTCACGATTTCTGCAGCCGTCAGCAATCTTCCCTGAGCCAACTGGCAACCTGGGAGGTCCGGACCGGACGTCTCAATTCTTGACACAAGTTCCAACGCCAAGTTCAGCGCCGTAGAAGCTTCTTTGCCACCTTCGCACTGCGTGCCAAGATAGAAACACCTGAGTTCAAGCAGTAAGCACTAAAAAAAAGCATCCGAGTTCCATGTGTGGGCGGAGTCGGTGGAGTTCATGCAAGCGGAGTCGGCGGAGTCCTTCCAAAGTGGAATTCCCCTCTAGGGTTTAGGTTTTGGGGTTGGGGGTTTAGGGTTTAGGGTTTCAGGATGGCTTTAAGGATGTTCACGGCTTGCCAGCCATGTTGTCCTGGAACAGATAGAGACATAGCGCACGCTGCGAGTCATATTGAGTGTGCTGGGGGGGTAGTAGTTTAGGGTTTAGGGTTCAGGGTTCAGGGTTCAGGGTTTAGGGTAAAGGGTTCAGGGTTCAGGGTTTAGGGTTCTGGGTTCATGCTGGGCACAGATATATCGACAGCATGCCATGACGGTTTAGGGTCTAGGGTTTAGGGTTTAGGGTTCAGGGTTTAGGGTCAGGGTTTAGGGTTTAGCTTTTCTCAACGCAGTGTCCTTCCAGAATGCATCGGCCGACCTACTTTTGTAGTCATTGTAGCAGTATTCGTAGTAGTCCTCGTCATGAAAGATACAGACATGGTGTTGCAGTGGTAGCAGTACATGTACCTTCATTGTATTCACAAATGTGTGCGTATAGTGCGCGTACCATTCTTGCATGTGCAGCATGCCATGCGATTGTGTACTTTGGAAATTCGAAACATTGAAAACCGCCCTACCCCCCTGCCACCCAAGCCAGTTAAGGGTTTAGGATTTATAGAGTTCAAGGAAAACGTAGGGTTTGTAGTTGAGGGTTTAGGGTGTAGCGTTTAGGTGTGAGAGTCTGGATAAGAACCCTGCCGACGAGATTGTCGCGACCATTGTTTTCCGCTCTGTCCAAGTCTTTTGGCCTTTTCATCGTGACCTCACTGTATGCTATATCATACTAGATACAGTCCAGGACCCAGAAGTAGGCCCTTATTCCCTTTGCGGGTTTCGGTTCCCATACAAGCCCCTTGAAACCAAAAAGAGCACCCTGTTTTAGTTCCGAGGTTGTTCTTGGGTCTAGCTTAT